>JAGKQL010000071.1:300533-340707 GCA_018398635.1 Cyprinodon brontotheroides | reverse complement strand
AAGGAGTCTGCTGAGAGAGGCCTGAAGGAGCTCATCAAGGAGATCGAAGACAAACAGAAAACTGAGGAGAAAAAGACTAAAGACTGGATCAAATATCTGCAACAGGAAATCCATGAGCTATCTGGGACAAACCTGTTCTCCCCATCCAACCTCCTCCAAAGCTTCCCCTCCCTGAAAGCTGCTCCGCCCACCAAGGACTTGACCGAGGTCAGAGTCCGTCCACCATCATATAAGGGGACTGTGGTGAGAGCTGTGGCTCAGCTGGAGAATAAACTCAGAAAGAGTATTCAAGAAATTATGGATGCTGAGATGAAGAGGGTCCAGAAGTCTGCAGTGGATGTCAGTCTGGATCCTGATACAGCTCATCCTTACCTCATCCTGTCTGTTGATGGAAAGCAGGTGAATGTTGGAGAGGTAGAGTATCATCTACCCGGCAATCCAAAGAGATTTTCTGAGTCTCTGGCTGTTTTAGGACGTCAGAGTTTCTCTTCAGGCAGATTTTACTTTGAGGTTCAGGTTAAAGGAAAGACTGGCTGGGTTTTAGGAGTGGCCAGAGAGTCCATCGACAGGAAGGGAGAGATCAAACTGAGTCCCAAAAATGGTTACTGGACTGTCAGGTTGAAAAACAGAAATAACTACAAAGCTTGTACTGATCCTCCAGTCCGTCTCCATCTCCATCCTGGTCCTGAGAAGGTGGGGGTGTTTGTGGATTATGAGGAGGGTCTGGTCTCCTTCTATGATGTAGATGGTCTTATCTACTCCTTTACTGGCTGCTGCTTCACTGAGAAACTCTACCCATACTTCAGCCACTATGATAATGTTGGAGGTGAAAACTCTGCTCCTCTGATCATCTGTCCTGTTAATCAGGCTGATATTTCCTCTGATTGTTCCTCTGATGAAGAACTAATCTTTTCGTGAAGAACCTCCAACCTCAGAGTGTCTGGAGGTGAAGTCCTGCTGGTGGAGAGGTGAGCTTGGAAAAATCCTCAGCAGGAAGTCAATGGTTCAGTTTATCTTTATAACTCTTCTTCCGTAGATTTTAAAAGGACTAAAAGTGTTTAGAGTGGTCTCTCCTGGTCTCTCCTAGTCTGGTTTTGCTGGGCTTTGATAAATCATGTAAATTCTGGTTCTACTAATCATAGAAACATATAACTCCCTTTGATCTTCACCTGCAGACAAAGATCCCAAAAAACAACAAACTAAAGGAGATTTAAAAGCAACAGAAGTGATGAAAGCTGCATGAAGGCATCTAACAAAAACCAAACTATGTTATTGTTGCTGAATTCAAACATCATTGTTGTCTTTTAAAATGTATGAAAAAATTTTTAACATCCATTTTAAAGTCTTGTACATTGTACTGTGTTACTGGCATATATACAAACTATATAAAAAATACAGGCTGTAATGCTCCTTTTTCCTGTTGTCAATCGCTGCATTAAAAATATTCCCCTTATCAACAAAGCTTTATTCATTATTTGTGTTTGTAACTTAAAATAAAGATTGAAAGCTTGTTTCTCTTTAATCTCCGCCTGAACCCCTATGTATCTTTTTACACTGGAGAGAAAGTCTTGTTATCTTAGAATGTAATTTAATGTTTATTTAATAGTATTTTATTAAGTAAATATTATATTAACAGCATTTCAGGTATATTGACGGACATAACTTTAGACCATAATTACTAACAGAATGTCTGTGAAAAGAATTTAAAAACAATTCACTGGATTTTTTTTTGTTCTAAAACAATACAAAAAAATCTGATTTCAAACTCCTTTGAACTGTCATATTTGATGTGTGATTTAGTCTTCATGACTAACTGACAAGACAAAGGGCTTTTAACGGGCATGCTCACAATCTATTTGGTATTTTAGATCATTTTAACTACAGCTACAGTTATAGTGACTCCTTATCTACATTTCATCTGGGACTGGGTCGCTGGGGCAGCAGTCTCAGCAGGGACTCCCAGACTTCCCTTTCCTGAGGTGTTCTGAGGGCCAGCAGAGAGACACAATCCTTAAAGCTTGTCCTGGGTCATCCTTTTAGGCCTCCTCTCAGTGGGACGTGCCACCTTGCAGCGACAGGCGCCTGGAGGCAAAGGGCAAAAGGTTGGTCTTGGCAGGAAGTAGCCAGCAGGACCACGTCATCTTCAAAAAGCAGGAATGAAATCAGATGGTCCCTGAACCAATACCTCGTCCGGGCCTTTGGCTACACCTAGAAATTCTGTCCTTAAAGTTGACAACAGGACTTTTAAGACTGTATGGCTCTTATCAAGTCAGGAGACTTGATTGAAGCGCTTAAAATCACATCTACGAAGACAGTCACCCAATCACACACTCACTGATGGTTTCAAGCTACATTGTAGGACTCCTTTGGCTTGACAACATCCATTACTGCCGTTGTCAACCACCAGGCCCAGTGGTTGCCGACACGACAGGCACCGCAGACCTTAAAGCCGCAGTTACAGTCAACCACATAGACAATGGCCTTAAAACCTTATGGACGGGGACCCACTTAAAATTTAAAGCCTTAAAACAATCCCCAGAGACTTTTAAAACTCCTTTCCCCCTACTATTTACTATTGATATCTAAGGTAGGGACCTTTGCAGGAGGAGATAAAATATAGGTTAGCAGCCATGGTAAGGTTAGCAGCCATGTCTTTCTGGAAGTGGATGGTGATGAGCAGAGATGGGAAGTAACAAAGTACAAATACTTACGTTACTGTACTCAAAGTAGATTTTCTGATATTTTCACTTTACTTTACTACTTATTTTATGGCGACTTTTTACTTCTTACTCCTTACATTTTACACAAATATCTGTACACTTTCTACTCCTTGCATTTTAAAAATTGGCTACGAGTTACTTTGGTTTTGAATCATTTCAATGGAGTTACGTTATTATTTTTCACGTCGTCAATGCCAAATTCAATCTAATTGGATGGGAATCTACGTTGCATTTGGCGCACCACTACAAGATGAATCTGCAGATACATTCATTCAGCGGCAAATCAATTGCAGCTTGGTGGCGGTGGCGTTAGCATAGTAGCATGGATCTAATTTGAGATGATTTGAAAATGAACACAACGGAGATCTAGTCCTATTGGCAGACATCCATTTAAAATGTAGGCAGCGGCATGAAAAAAAGTGGTTTCTACTTTTACTTTATACTTTTACTTTAAGTAATTTTACAAGCCTGTACTTTGTTACTTTTACTTGAGTAAGTAAAAGAAGTTTAATCAGTACCTCCACTCTTTTACCAGAGTATATTTTTAACACAAGTATCTGTACTTTTTACTCAAAGTTTTGTTCATGTCCTGCTGTCACCATGTTCCATAATGTTATAGGACGGACCTGGAGATGAAAACTGAGGCAAATCCAGAGAGAGAGAAGGGTCCAAACATGGTCTGACACAGTAGTAGTAAAATGTGCACAGGTTTTAGTCACAAACCAAATTCTCTATTTCCACAGCAGCCACTCGGAGAGATTAGCTTCATCTCTTCATGATTTTGTGGTATGTTGCTTTGTCCCTGTGCCATGAATGTCTGAGGTTCTGACTAAGACAGAAGAAAAGGTGATGGTTGCTCTGACTTATGAAAATGTAAACAAAATAGCAACTTATAGAGGAAAAAGAATGAATAATATAATCCGATAGGAAAAAATGGAAAGTTATGTGTCACTTTAATCTGAATAAGATTTTAATAAATGAAAAACTAAGATAATTTGGTTTTCCTTTTCTCCAAAAATATATGAATACACATGTATATCATTAAAACATATGAACAATGAAATCAGCGATTTTCATCACGTAAGTGTTTAAAATAAAAAACCTGACAGTTTTACCAAATATATGCACGGAAGAGGATTGAGCCCATTGAAAAAAATATAAAAAGATTTTGAGTTTTTATTTCAAATTAACAGAATTTGAGATTAATGGGAAAATTAATTCCTGAAAGATTTAATCTCAGAATTCTGACTAAATTTTACAATAAAAAAGTCAGAAATCTGAGAAAATTCCCATACTATACTGAAATAAAATAAAAAAAATCAGTTAACATTTTTTTTTTCAGTGGCCCTAATCCTCTTCTGTATATATGGGATGTAGTTTGGAAAATGCAACTAAAATATATGAAAGCTATGGAGTATATTAACTAAAATTATAGATTTGCAAAAATAGATAATTCATTCCTGAGGATTTGAATCAAAGTGGGCATATTTTTTTCTGAGAGAGTGAAATAATATTAATAATAATTTTTGGAACATTCAAAACAATTATGTTTAAAAGAGAATGAAATCTAAAACCTGTTTAATGGATTTAAATCTAGGATGATAAAAGCAAAAAACATCCTAACTTTCAAAATCAGGACTGAAATAGCAGCTGATATAAAGTTATAAATGGTTGATAATGCTTTCTACTGGGACTGGGACATAAAAGGAAGATTAGGAGTTTTCACCTGAGAACCCAAAGACACCCCCCCACAGGATTTAGGTGAGGGGGCGCTTCAAAGTTGTTGTGGGACGGCAGCAGAATCGCGCGCCATAAGATGTTCTGATTCTTAGGTCAGAGGTGACGAGGTCTTTCAGAGAGATCTCCCTATTATCCCAGGTTGGCTTCCAGCAGAATAGTAACTGGTTCGCTGTTTATTGACTAGAGTTAAAGTACATGCCTGCGTATAAAGAGACTGAAAAGCGGCCAATTTACCGTTGACCCAGTTACAGGAGGTAAAGATGGGCAGGCTAAGGGTTCCAGGAATCTGTGGAATTTGGGTTGATAAATTGAGAGCAGAATAAATAAAACAACCCTAAATAAAAATACTAAATTATGACTAAAACCAGTAAAGTGAATAATAATATGGGAATAAGATGGCCTCATCAACCAGCTTTGTTGATGTTTGTTGATGGTTCAGCTTCTTGCACCGCTGGTTTGGTGTTTCTTCACCCTCATGAAACCTCTTGTTTCTGGTTCTTTGATTTTGCTTCACTTTGGAAACACAGCGTTCTTGCAAATCAGATGGAAAGTCTATTTTAGGAGAGTCACACATCAGTGTCTGGTGGAAGCAGCTGTAGCAGAAGGCTGTGCTGCAGCGTCTCTCCCCTTGTTTACATTGCTGCAGGTCCTCCCTCCCTCCTCTGCTGAGGAGAAGTTTGTTTGGATTTCTGCAGGTGCAGTAAGCATAAAGAGAACCCAACACTGCTGAGGAAGTACATTTACTGGGTAAGTTTGAAATTATGTGGAAGTAAATCAATAATTTGTGACAAAGTTCAAATTTTAATCTTAAACTTCTTAAGCTACATGAAACTTATTTTGATCTACTATTGTTTGTGAAAGGCTAAGATAACATCTGGATCTCTTTCCCTTCCTCAGCTCCTTTTAATTCAGCATACTGGCAACCTTTGACTCTGTGCTTTTCCTCCCCATGAGCTTCATGACGCCAGTCAAATTCCCTGCCCTTAAATTCACAGGAACGGATTCCTGACCTCTGACCTCTGGGCAGTGACTGGGACTGACAGGTGACACATTGTAATGACCTTACGTGGACCTTTTTCCCTTAGTCAGAGAGACGGCTTTTACAGAGGGACCAAGGTGCCTGGAGACCCTTGATGTAGGGGACCATCACAGCCATCCTTCCATCATCCTTCAGCAGGAGGAGGTGGGGCTTAAGGAAATAGCAGTGATCAGAGCTCATCGGAGCTCATCAGGAAGGAACTTGCGGGAAGTGCTTCAAACAATTGCAACAAAGGGCAGAAATTAACCTCTCTGACATTAATTTCACCACTTACCGTAGTCCACCTGATGTAAGTTGAGGACCAGCTGTTCTGTAGACAACGCTCAAAAAATGTCACTTCGGCGGCGGACCAACATCAACAGAAAGATGAAGACGCTCACCTGAAGATGTCTGACATCAGCTTTGGCTTTTTTGATTATTGAACCGCTACAAACGAGAAGGAAACCGTGCGCAGATGCTGCATTTTAATGAAAAGATTAAAATTTTTAAAGTGGCCCTATGTTTAATATTAGTTTCTTAATCCAAATAAAGTCCAAGTGTTAGATGAGCAGCTGATGGCTGATTTGGTCAGTATTGGTTTGATTAGAGAATGAACTCTGATGATCGGGTCATCTCAGCTACCATTGGGAAAGAGGAGCGCTGAGATTAAATCCTCCAACTTTTCAATGTGTGCTTTGACTGAGCCTGATTCTGAAGTTTGGGGAAACAATTTTAAGACCAATCTTCAGCCCCTGGTTACACTGCAAAGAAGAGCCATTCGAATCGTTCATAAAGGAAATTATTTACATCCCACAAATTTATTGTTTCTACAATACTCCAATTTAAAATTGTTTGATCTTGTAAACTTAAGAACAGCGCAAATAATGTTCAGAGCATCAACTGGCTCTCTTCCAGAAAATGTCTTAAAACTCTTTCAGGAGCGGGAGGCACTTCGCATTTATAATCTAGGAGGCGAAAATCGATTAAACCAACCAAAAGTAAGAACTACCTTAAAATCAATGTGCATCTCAAGTCATGGTGTCACCCTCTGGAATAGTTTACCGTTTAAAAAAATATTTAAGCGGGATGTCCTGAGAAAATACCTGGAAGAGTGATTGATGTTCTATGAAGGTGGTGTGATGTAGGGAGGGGGTTGCAGGGACGGGGAGTGTTGGGCCAGTGTGTTGTCTTGTATGCATGAGTGTGGATGAGTTGTTTGTCTTGTCTTTGTCTTTTCATTTGCAGGAGTGTCCTTGGGATGAGCCGGAGGGGATCGGACATGTATAAACTTTTGCTTCTTCCATCCCCTTTTCAAGCCATGCAAATGTATTGTTTGTCATTATTTGTATTGGAAAATGTGTGCAGGTTTAAAATAAACTTCTGAAAAAAAAAGACTTCATTCAGATGACACTGTTTCAACCCACCTCCAGCACCTCCTTCACCTTCGTAGCAAAAGCTTCAGAGCGTCATTCCTCCCGGACTCTTACTGCGTTCCCCGTCTCATCTTAACCTGTCCGGCAGAAGACCGCCATGTTGAGCCTGGTTCTGCCAGAGGTTTCTTCCCAACGGGGAGTTTTTCCTCTCCACTGTCGCTTCATGCTTGCTCATCATGGACAGGTTCTCTCAACCTGTGTTATCCAGCTGGACTTCCATCTTCCAGGTCCCTGAGTGAAGCTCTAGTATAAGCTCACGCAGTCCACTGGATCTCCCCATAAAGCTCAGCAGACCGTCTCTCCAACCAGCAGTCTACAGACTGACCAACTCCATCTATCTCCACTCCACCACCAGTTTCAGGTCTGGGGGGGAAACAGCCCTGCTCTTTGCTCCTGTTCATGTATATCTATCAAAATTAAGCGCTATGTTTTCTGCCGAGGTCTGAGCACCAACGACAAAGTAATTGTACCAATAAATTTCTAAAATTCTCTTTTCTCTTTGTGTGAGTTTTTCAGATTGAAATACTGAATAATAAACACTGCATGAAAAGTGGGATTTTCGTCAATATGCAGCACTGTAGATTGTCGTGGAAGTTCAGGTTAACGGCAGTTTACGGTAATTTGCAGGCTTCGCCGAAAACTCCCGTAAATTGTCAGAAATTGACATGGACTTTGTTAGGCAGTGTTCCCCCCCATGCCTCCTGCATGTCTCCCTCCGCCCAGCTAGGAGCTAGGCGGAGGGAGACATGCATCTGGCTGTTGTTGAGCTCGCTGTCAGAATGACGGCGCGCACTGATACGAACAGAGAGAAAATAGGACCAAGTGATAACGACGTGTGACTTTTTCCACTACAACGTTTTTGGGATGCAAAAATATCACTCTTTTGAACACATAATGTTTTGGGAAGAGAAACGTTTTATTTCGCTGGGTCTAGCAAACCTGCCGGACTACTTTCGGCTTGACCAAAACTAAACGAGAACTCTGCTCACAGGATGCTGCCAGGGGTAAGTCAGTGTGATTGCATGACACTGGTGATGGGGATGCCATACAGATTCATGTCAAAAATACCGAACTATCCCTTTAAAGACTGTTTAGGACAGAAGCTACAAAGTTAAATGACCATAAACTCAATGTAAACCCCTAGCTATTATTATTATTTTATGTTTATTTTATGTATTTGTTTTATTTATTTATATATTTTGTTTCCCTTGTTTTATTTTGTATTTATTTTTTACATTATATGTCTCATTTTTTTTTTTTTCAGTTATAATGTCACCAACTGCTGTGTATCTTTGTTTGGTGTTTGAATTATCTGTATTGTTACACGGAATTGCCAATAAAAGCAAAAAACAAACAAAAAACATTAGAGACGCAGCTGTTCTGCGCTTGAGTCCTTCCATTATAACAATGACTGCGTATGTGATTGGAGGAGCTATACCAGAAAACTTTATCTCCAGTTCCTTTGTTTTGGATTTTTGCTGGTAAGTGATTAATGGCTGGATGATATCGCTGTTCCTTCGCCTTCAGCTCCACTCTTGGGCCCTTGATGGCGACTCTGCAGTCGGTACAACTGTGGTAAAAGGAGAGCGAACTCAAAGAAAGAAGCTGAGTGGCAAATATATGTTTGATTGCAGCACTAAGCTGAAAGCAGCCTGGCCTAGCTGCACGCTGAAAAGCAGCCCTAGCCTAAGCTCACAGGCTAATAGCAGCCTAGCCTAAAAAGCTACGGCTAATAGCAGCCTAGCCTAGAGACAGCTAATAGCAGCCTAGCCTAAAGCTACGGCCAATAGTAGTACTTAAGAACAGCTTTATTAAAGTGTATTTTTGTGATTCACAGGAAGCGTTATGCCGTCTTAACAACTCGGGAGACTAATTACGGCGCTGAACGAACAGGGTAAGATTTAAAGAATAATATATGCTTTCATTCTGCGGTAAAGGCAATGGATACGGATACAGATGCGGAATCATAACACTAACATTTTGTTTTCTGGAGCTTAATCCACTCATAAACCGGGCGATGCGACATCAACAAATTATACCCGCTCTCGTTTAATTGTTTTCCAGCTGCCTGTAAGGCGTATTATGAGACGGTATGCAGGAAGCTTCAGATATATCGCAGCCAGAGAACACGTTGCTCGTGTTGGAAGCTGCCTGTGAGCATTCAGAAAAGAAAGAGAGGGTAAGATTTTATTTGGTGACGCTATTATTTTCAGGTGCATTGATAGATGTGTTTTGTCCATACGCAATGCATCCCATCGCATAGTGCTGATTCATTGTTTTTTTTTTTTTACGGCTACTTGAGTTAGAGAAACTAACTGATGAGGAAGTGGAACTCTGGAAGTCCGCCACCGTCGGCCTCATGTCGGCCGAAGAAGATGATGGCGATGGATTTCGGTGTCTCTGGATGCGTTATGCGGTCGCCTGCATTTAGGTAGGCGGATCTCACTGGGAACTCTGTGTTAAGCTGCAGTCCCGGTTAGCGATGTCGAAGTACAGGGCCACGCACAGTAAGCGTCTGCACATCGGACCTGCCTCGGAGGGAATACTGCCAGTTACCTTACTCCCAACCCCGAAGCTTGGCGGGCCGTTCGCGGGTTACGCTTAATTTTTAAGTACACGCATGTGTTTGGGGATCCGGCGTATGTATAGTAGTGTGTGTGTTTTATCAATAAAGCTCTTTCTTTACATAAAACACAGCTTCCCGGCAAATCTTCATTTCCTGTATAAATTCATTTACATGTCCTTGATGATAGCATAATAATAATTGTGTAGTAGTGTAGGATAACGTAATACACCATATGAATGAATAAATAAATGAATGAATATATATATGAATGAATATATATATGATATAGCTCAATATATATACTATATGTATATGTTAATTTATATGTAAATATATATATATATACCAATCAATCACGGGCGACTTTACTTGTTTAAAAAGAAGTGGTTCCGTCCAATACTCAGTAAGAAAAATTAAAGCCTGGCGTGTGGCCGTGCGTGGTTTGCTGCCAATCCTGGCGATTTCATTTGTTTTTGAAATAGTGGTTTCAGCCAATACTGAAGGTTATTCAAGCCAGACCTGGCCAGCGGCGGCGCAGGTTTGCTGCATTCATATGCTAATGGGGCCATTAGTACAGCTGATGCTCTCTCCACATACGTCAGAGTCTGTTTCCGACAATTTGTGGCGCGACAAAAGCGGACAACACGGGTTACACAAATAGCCGGAAACTGTTTTATCAGGCAGATCTGCGGGGAGTTTACGGGGTTTCACAGGGGCGAAAATCTCACTTTTCATGCAGTGAAATGTTAACTGAGTCTTAAATTTAAAAAAAATTCTTTCAAGAGTAAAAAGATACAAGAGAGTTCAGGAGGAGATTAAAGAGAAACACTTTAGATAATCAAGCTTTCAATCTTTATTTGTTGTTAGAAACAAAGCAAAATAAGGCTATGTTAATAAGGTTAATATCAATAAAAGGTACCACTCGAAAATTGATGTTAAAACATTTTTTATACATTTTAAAAGAAAACAATTATGTTTGAATTCAACAACAATAACATCATTTGGTTTGTGCTAGTTGCCTTCAAAGGGAGATAATCGTCTCCATTGATGAAACCAGCATTTATCAAAGCACAGCAAAACCAGATCAGAAGAGACCAGTCCAAAGACCTTCAGTCCTTTTAAAAACCATACAAGCAGACATGAGGTCCAAATGAACAGCTAACTTCCTGCTGATGATGTTTCCAAGCTCACCTCTCCACCAGCAGGACTTCACCTCCAGACTCACTAAGTTTGGAGGTTTTCCACCAACAGATTCAATTCATCCTCATCAGAACTGTAGGAGGAACATTCAGCCAGACGAACAGGACAGATGATCAGAGGAGCAGAGTTTTTACCTCTGACTTTATCATAGGGACTGAAGAATGGGTAGAGTTTGTCAGTGAAGCAGCAGCCAGTAAAGGAGTAGATCAGAGCTGCAGCATCTACATCATAGAAGGAGACCAGACCCTCCTCATAATCCACAAACACCCCCACCTTCTCAGGACCAGGATGGAGATGGAGACGGACTGGAGGATCAGCACAAGCTTTGTAGTTATTTCGTTTTTTCAACCTGATTGTCCAGTAACCATTTTTTGGGACAAAGTGGGATGATTCCCTTCCTGTTGATGGACTCTCTGGCCACTCCTAAAACCCAGCCAGTCTTTCCTTTAACCTGAACCTCAAAGTAAAATCTGCCTGAAGAGAAACTCTGACTTCCTAAAACAGACAGAGACTCAGAAAATCTCTTTGGATTGCCGGGTAGATGATACTCTACCTCTCCAACATTCACCTGCTTTCCATCAACAGACAGGATGAGTCTAAGGATGAGCTGTATCAGGATCCAGAGTCAGATCCACTGCAGACTGCTGGACCCTCTTCATCTCAGCATTCATAATTTCTTTCCATACTCTCTCTGAGTTTATTCTTCACCTGAGCCACAGCTCTCACCACAGTCCCCTTATATGATGGTGGACGGACTCTGACCTCTGTCCAGTTCTTGGTGGGTGGAGCAGCTTTCAGGGAGGAGAAGCTTTGGAGGAGGTTGGTCTTCAGACTGGGAGAACAGGTTTAATTGAGATCCCTTTATCATTAGCTCATGGAGTTCATATTGCAGATATTTGATCCAGTCTTCAGTCTTTTTCTCCTCAGTTTTCTGTTTGTCTTCGATCTCCTTGATGAGCTCCTTCAGGCCTCTCTCAGCAGACTCCTTCAGAGCAGTGAAGACCTCAACACCTTCTGCTTTCTCTCTGTCTGCAGCATCTTTACTGATCTTCACTGACTGTTTGATCTCCCGAATCTGCACGCCTGTGTCGTGGATCATCTGATCAACTTCAGCCTCTATCCTCTTTAGCTCCTCCTTCTGAGCATCTATTAATTTCTGCCGCAGGTCATTTCTCTTAATTTTCTTTAGAATCTGGTAGGTCACTTCCAGGCATCGATTATGGGTATAGGTCTGCAACATCAGGTCTGCAACGTCAATTGATTTGACTTTTTCCAGGTTTTTCTTCCCAATTGTTTTGGCTTTTTCCAGGTTTGTCTTCTTAATTGTTTTGGCTTTTTCCAGGTTTGTCTTCTTAATTGTTTTGGCTTTTTCCAGGTTTGTCTTCTTAATTGTTTTGCGTTTTTTCAGGTTTTTCCACTTGAGTGTTGGAAGCCTACGTATGTCCGTTGGCTGCTGTAGGATCGACTTGAATCTTTTCAACTCTTTCTTATTTAATTCATCCAAAGTGTTCAGGATTTGCTCTGGCATAATTTCAGCTCCTATAAAAACCACAGACAATGTGGGTTATATGATAATACAAGAGAATAACACTGGTCAACTGTTTTCTCTTGCTTAATCACAATTTTCCATTGTTGATCATTATTAGCTCTGTTTCCATTAATATTAGTGCAGGTCGCCCCTGCTGCCAAATGTTCCCAGTAGTAGACCACTCAGAACTGAGGGAAAGAAACCAATAAATACCCCAAACCTACCAGATCACAGAGAGACTCTATTAACTGGTGTCTGACTCTCCAGAGCCATATTGTGGGAGGTACAGGGTACTGATATAGACCTAAGCCCAACTGGATGTTATGTAAATAAGGTTAGTTCCTCTGTAATTCCAAGCGTTGCTGTAATCTCCATCTTACCTGGATTTTCATCCTCCATGATGCTGGAAGTAGGTGAAAGGATCCCAGACATGTTTGGATCTCTAAAGGTGAAAAAAAGAAATGAATGTACCAAAAGTCAGTAGAAAACATGAAGGCAACATAAAGCCTCATCTGGTTTGGTGAACAGGGACAATGAGGGCGAGTATAGACTTTGGTTCTATAATGCCAAAGAAGTCTAGAAACATATCCTAAATCGATTCCCAAGGCCAGTTTACACTTATACAATTCCCAAAATGCGGCACCCCTACTACCAATGCTTTCAAGGTCACTTTATCCAAACAAACAAAACAAGAGAAATAGAAGTGTGAAAATTATCAAAGGCATTTGATACCAATGATTTTTAAATTCTATTTGGAAAATTGGAGCATTATGTTGTGAGAGAGCTGCATTCAGGTGGTTCAGAAGTTACATTTATGAAAGGGAGCAATAACTACAAAAAATAAAAGTAAATCTCTCAGCAAAATAATTACATGGAGTTCCAAAGGGCTTCATTTTGAGACCACTTCTCTTTATAGTATATATAAATGACTTTGTAAAATTAACAACTCTCCTCCACAAAGTAATCTTTGCAGATCACACCAATCTATTTCTGTCTTAAAAATCTTAACAACCTCTAATCTATTGAAAATGTTGAATTACTCAAAGTTGACAATTGGTTTAAAAGTAATAAATTATCCATAAATGTAAATAAAACAAACTATATTACATTTCGTTCAAAAATAAATCCTGAAAAAACAGAAAAGATAAACAATGATATAACTGGTAAAGCAACTCAGAGAGTCGAGACAACCAAATTATTTGCAGTATACATAGATGGATTTTTTATTTTGAAAAACCCATTGAATAAATTATCTAAATATTTCACTCTATTTTTTTAAGATGAGACACTTTCTTCCTTCTGAAATTCTCCTAACTCTGTAACTATCTGTATTTAAACCACATAGAAATTATTGCAATATCTTATGGTATAACACATAACCTAGTTATCTTGAAAAGCTGGAAATTCTTCAGAGAAAGGATACAAGTTTTATATTATGGGCGAATTATAACACCCCCTCAGATCCCCTTTTATGGGTTCAAGCTTCTGCAGCTCACTGAAGCAACAAATTTCATAATCCTTGTATTGTGTAGAAAGAGGTACATAAATGATGCTCATTCCAGTGTCCGCTCCATCTCATAGACATTAGACGAGAAGGAAAGCTTTATTAAGAGGAAAACGCCGTCATCTAAGTGTACCAGCTTCAGTGAAGCATGTAGAGGCCCGGAGATCTGGAATGAGATTGATAGTTCTATAAAAGAATCACACTCTGTTTATTCATAGAAAGAATTTTAGGAGGCGTGCTTCGGTAGCGCAGTGGTTGGTGCATACAACCCATATACAGAGGCCTTAGTCCTCGCCGTGGCCGAGCTGGAATTCATATCCAGCCTCTGCTCCTGTCAGCCTACTGTACAAAAAATGAGCCACTAGTGCTGCAAAAAATATAACATATTTTAAGCAAAATGTATTGATATGCTTTTCTTAAAAACCAAGACTTTGGTAGCATGTTGGTCTGCATGAATGCATAAAATATCTTAAATAAAATCTAAACCTGAATTGGATGTTAGAATATGTACAGACTGGATGGATGTTACTCAATCTCTAGTGTGATCCTGTTTGGTGTAATCCGGGTTGTGGCTGGTTGAGGGTTGGTTTTTGTTTTCTGTTCTGTTTGTTGCTTTATTTTTTGTTTGTTGTTGTGTTTATTGTAATTTCTGCTTTCTTCATGATTCTGCTACTGACGTTTCTGCATTTGGTTGTTTGTTGTTTCTTTAACTGTGGGTCCCTGTCCATAAGCATTGCGCTTCGGGACCTCAATATCAACCAAAATGATGATTTAAACTGTTAAGTTTTGTAAATAAATAAACAGAAAAGTGAGAATGTAAAGAAACTGTTGTGCCTTGGGTGGCAAAAAGGCAGCAAATGGCTCTGCTCCCAGACATCGTTTTTAATATTTAGTGTTTTCACAAATTTCTTATACCTTGTAAGTGAGAAAGCTGCTAAGACTAAAGCTGCAACCAACTTTTCTGCTAGTTTAAGTCTCTAAGAGACGAAAACAATCTTTCTGTCTCCCAGGTCAATGAAAATGTTCAACTTAGAAAAACAAACCTCTTTAAAGATCTTCCAGAGCTTTTAGAGCAGAGAGAAAATCCTTTAAAGGCAAATATTCCTGATGTGATTCTGTTCTGACAATGAAAAGATGAAAACTTGAAGCAGTAGAGAGAACAACACACATTTAAACATGACTCCTTCAAGATTAACAGTATTAAAAGAAAAAATCATTTCAATGTGTCACTTTATGTCCAGGATTAGTCCCACATGTTGTATTTAAAAGTGGCTGTGGAGAATGGATGGAGAGTTGATCGACTATTTTTCAAAAAACTAAATAACTGGATGACTTATTCAATGTTAAGAATGTCAGTCTAATTACACATTATATTACCATATAATAATAACTTCCAGGATCATATTACTTTGTTCGGTTCTGTGGTAATGCTAAATATGAGGAGTTGTACTCACCAGAGATAAAACAGTTTGCTGTAAGAATTGATCTATTCTGCAGCTGTGCTGATGCTCTGACAGGTTCCTCATCACTGAGCAGATTTATACCTACCTGCAGCATGTTGCCCCGCCTCTACCCTCAGGTGGGAAATTGTTTTAATGTGTGCATAGCACAGAGACAGAAGTGAAAAGATTCTGATCATCAGATCTGCTCACCCTGCCTAGTCGGACGCTGTCTACATGGAGTCAGTATGACCTGGAAAAAAATTGGATAGAAGATTAAAAAGTCGTACAGAAACATTGTGTTCAAACCTTTAAACTGAATTATTATACTATAGATTTGGGTGCAAAGATTAGAGAATATTATGGTGCTGTAAAGTCTTTTACATTTTAGATCTGCTGGTGTGGGGGAGGGGTGTTTACTAGCGTACCTGAGCTGGGAAAAACTCAAAACATTTCTTCAGAATCATTTTGGGAAAATACAGATGTGCAAAATTTAAGTAGCTTCTCACTGGGCATTAGTTTACTTTATTTAACAAGGACAGTGTGCAAAATATGTCAATGTTAAAAGAAGAGATGTGTTGTACCAGAGTTAACTATCACTAGCTTCCATTCATAGTGCCCGGGCAGAATCACACATTTAAAAACCCGTTACAGAACAAACTACAGTTAGGCTAAAATACTAAGAAATGATGTAAATGTAAATAAAGGCGCAGTCAGCAATAATATTATTTACAGATTAGCTGCACTGATGCTGACACAGTTTGTGAGCAAGATGTTAATTTTTTGTTAATTTTAGTGGTGAACAGTTTTCTGTCTGCAGCCAATTTCAGACTCTAGAACATAAGCGTCGTCGTTAGACCTATTTAAGGGTGGCTTCAGCCATCCTTTCTTTGGCATTAGCCACCCTATATAATTATTCTTAACGTATTTTAAAAAATATATATTTTTTTTCTGTATTTATTTTTTCCTCATATTTTCCCAAAACAAATGCAGTAAAGCACCGAATAAAAGCCATAAAGAGACAAGTTAATCTGAACAATCATAGGCGTAACTTCCTTAAGGACTGGTGTGGACATGTCCCCACCAATCTTGACCGGTAGGGGACAGTCCCCACCAATATTTTGTACACGTATTTTGCTTTCGGTGCTGTGTATATCTGATTAAAACCCCATTCATGCCGCTCCTCAGAAAGAAAATAAAAAAAGTTCTCCCCGCTGCTCACCGTCCACAAACCCCCACAAAAACTCAGAAAAAGAATCTGTTGCCTCTCGCTTTCTCCCCCATCACCCCCCTCCAACCTCTCCCCATAACACCTGTCGCTTCCCTCCAAAAATGCTAACCCATTCAGGGACAGAAGTGGACTCAGACTTGCAGGTGAGAGGGACTTGTATTAAAACTGTATTGATAAGACCTAATTTTAGTCAGGAGACTTAAAGTAGTAAAAGAATAGAGAATAGTGTAAAAAAATAAGTTAATACGTATTTAAAATATAACTGAACCGGATTAGCCTATGATGGGTTAGCAATTGAGTTAGGGTTCTTGGTTAAATATCAGCGAGATGCGGGTCGGGTTCGGTTGAATTGAAGATATCCGGCTGGTGGCAGGGCGGGTTTCCGGTAGTCATCCTAGCGGGTTGGGCGGGGGCGGGTTGGTAAAACTTCAGATCCATGCAGGTCTCTAAGCTACACTACATTCAGTATCGGCTGCCATGAAACAAACAACAGCGCCAATATATCAGGAATTATACTAAAACACACGCAAAATAATTTCCCACATAAAAAGCAGGACTTTCAGTCCCATTACAGTTTTCCGTTTTGAGAGGGTTGTTTATTTTCGCGCTTATTAAGTGTGATGGCTGTGGTATATTAGCTTTCACTGCTATAAGCTTTCTCAGCAGTGATTGATTAATTTAAACACCTGCTCTACTGATGGTCTATCCGGAGTTGGTGTTTAGGTTGATCATGAAGAACTGACCTTTTATTTGAAGCTTCTTGTAGCTACTGTTTTAATCCCGGCTTTACTTAAAACTTTTTCCTGACCTTGATAGTGTTGCCATTCAGTAGCAAGCACTCTGCGCCCCTTTTTCTTTTATATGTACACGTACATTTAAGATTTAGCGTGTTATGTTAACAACTCATGAGCAAGCTGCTTTTGCAATCTAGCAGGAAGGTAAGGATAGGATCTTGCAGGTGTGACGTCACTCTGCAGGGGGTCCAAAGATAAAAGATTTAAACAATTTTGGCATTGGAATTTCAGATTTAAGGGGTTAGAAAGTTCACTTAGTAAAAGTGCAAATAATAAATCTGATTACCGATTACTTTTTAAGCTGGTTGAACATACTGCGACAGACTGGTGACCTGTCCAGGGTGATCCCACCTCTCACCCAGAACGTGGCTAGAGATATGCACCAGCACCTCCTGATCCCACTGAGGGATAAATTAAAAATGGATGGTTGAACATAGTCCGGCTCTCCCAGATTCTATCAAATCAGTATTGATACCCTCAGGGGCGGATTTAGGAAATTTGGGGCCCTAGCAAAAGACAGGCAGGCTGCCTGAGAAGAAAACCCATAAAAAACATACCGGGCAGGACAGATAGAGAAATGTTAAATAGAATAGACATCCATTATTTGTTCTGGGTTTTGTCCCTCTTCTTCTTCCTTTTTCCTCTGAATTTGTTCAAAGCGTTCTGATGGCATTTTAGCCAAAGGATTTTTTATCAAAACATAATTAATGAGAGCACAAATAAGGATTAGTTGTATTAACCCATACATGGAAACAAGGAGTTTTATGGGGCCCCAGGTTCTTGGGGGCCTATGGGCAGCTGCCTAGTATTGCCTAATGGTAAATCCCCCCTGGATACCCTGCTGGTGGATGTTCTTGACAGAAGGACGGAGTTGCTTAATCATATTCTGATTAAGGCCCCATAAGATCTTGTCCGAGTCCTGGTTTAAAAGTAAATTAATTTTAAAAAGTGACCCAAAATTAACTGTCAATAAATGTTCTACAAAATGGATATATTTATTTGATTGCACAAAATATATAAGTGAATATTGCTTAACAGTTATGTGTTTTCAACTGTAAGCATTAAAATTGAAAAATGTTATTAAGCATTTTTTGGCTTTATCCTTTCAACAAAAAACGTCGGCGAAGTTAGCTCCCTTTCATTATGAGGCGTCCCCACCAACTTTTCAACACAAGGAGTTACACCCTTGTCTTAGACAACGCCTTAGCAGGTGCACTGAAAAAATTTCGGCGCGCGCTCTGCGCGCGCAATATCTTCTAGGGCCTTAGCCACCCTTGTCTCTTAAACCTAGAGACGCCCCTGCTCTAGAAGTTGTTTCCACTCTCTGATGGTCTTTAAAGAAAAACCTATTTGTGCCAAGGCAGGTGATCTTTGTGGAACGGCACTGTTTCTGTGAGACATTTAGCGAGAAATTTGGGTTGATTGATTAGAAAAATGTGAACTAAATAGTTTCAGTGTCGTTGGAGCAGTGCTATTGACTATTTCAAAGACTTGTTAAACTTGTGAGACAGATTAAATAATCAAAACTGAAGATTCTGTAGTTATTTAGGGCTAAACAGTGCTGCAATGAGGTGTTTTTTTAAGAAGGAATATCGTGGTGGTTGGTCTGTTTAAGTGGGAGGGGAAGTGTTGACATGTTAATAGAGCTGGAGGACTAAATTAAAACCATATAAAGTATGAAAGGAACTACTGCCTCTAACCTCAGGAGCCTGCTGGAAAGTTTCATTAAGTACCTACTGAATGATGACATGCCAGAAAGGTATGACTGGATTCTCCAGCTTTTCAGCACCTTCCTATTATCAGAGGTCTATATCTCCTCTGATCTCATATTACAGGCAAAGTGGGAATGCAGCACTGTGTGAAAAGTGCCTTTATGTCCTGACATGCATGAAAAATAAATAAAGATCATGTCTCCTCAGACTGAATGCGGAAGCTTTATTTAAAAATGGTAGAGAAAAACATCTTTGGTTTCAGGAAGTTATTTTTCATGTTTAAAATCCCCAAAACAGAAATGTTTAAAATGAAACATGGGATCTTTTTAGGATGTTTTGTTAATATTCAGCATATGCTGGTATCATTTTATTTCATTAAAAACAGTTAGCATTATTTGTTTAGATTTTAACAATGAAATGATATTCACCACCATTGTGAGTCTGTTTGGAGTCTTAGCCTCCTGATGCTGCTTTATAATTTAAAGAAAATCCAACTGGTTTCAAAATAAAATAATAAAGACACGAATAGATGCATTAGATAAAAAAAATGGTTGTCTGATTATTTAAATGAAACATATAATTATACTGATCGGGCATGGGGGTCGTGGAAAGCGGTGAATGTCAAACTGGGGGTCGCTACTCAAAAAAGGTTGAGAACCTCTGCATTATAGTGCCTTGCTTATGAACCTGTCACCACCGACAGGTCAGGATAGAAGCATCTCTATGGCTTCTCCCGTCTTCCTCCACTCTTTTCTGACTCTCTCTAAATCTCCCCCTCCTCTCTGCTCCTCTCTGTGTTCAGTAACTCATTTGTCTCAGTTAGTTATAAAGGTCATTTGTCATAAGTGTAATAAATGCTTTGGAGGTGAGGGTGTCAGAGTTAGAGTCCCAGCCTCAGGCTCTTGAAGAGGTCCAGCAGCTATAACACCGAGAACAGCAATTCATTAAAAGGCAGTGTTGGGTCATAAGCCATGCTAATAATTTTGGACACTGGGGTCCAAAGTTCCTGGGTTTGTAATTCCTCTTCAGGGATTGTGACCGCTTTGTCTGGATCATGATCTGACACCTCTAGCCAACTGCTGTCACGGTAGGATGGATTTTTCTGCTCTTACCTCCTAGACGGCGTTGGAAACCGGTACACTGATGAACCTGTGTCCCATTGGCCTCTGTCCTGCTGCCTCTGTGGAAATAGGGTTTCATAGTATTCTGAATTAGGTCAGGAACCTGTGCTGCTCTGTAACCTGAACCAGGTGTGCCAGTCAGGTCTGTCATCCTCTGTGGTCTGAAGCTGTTCTGCTTAGTGGACATTCACACTGCTAAATCATCAGCAAGCTGTCAGCTCTGTGGTCACCTGAGGAGGAACTCCTTTAGCACCCTTTTCATCTAACTTCTTTAATGCAGGAACGGTTTCACTCTCTTCCTCTGACTCTTCATCCTGTGAACATGAGGCCTCCTTTCTACACTCATCCACCTTTCTAGCTCTTCCTTCAGGCTTCAGATACAGTCCTGTTTCCAACTGTGACTTTTTCTGTTCCAGCAACAAGCCTGGTTCTGAAATGCCCAACGTCATTATTTAGACTTGGTTTTTCTGGAGATCTGGACCTTGGACCTGGCTTTCCATGATGGCTTCCTCTCTGAATTCCCCAGGGCCATTTTATTAAAATAGAAAGAAATCATGTTTGCTGTGGTGTTTTCCTGTCCTAAACCACTGTGGGGGTCCAGCACTACCCCCACAAAATTGGTTGAAAACGCCTAAACATCTGATATATAATTTCACACAGAAACCTGTAAAACCTTCTTGGCTCAAGGAAAAAAGGGATCTTAATAGTGTCAATTCCAGACAAACTCGACAGTTTCCTTATTCCTTTTAATGGCAGACTACCTGAGGTTGGGGAATTTTTAACAACTTTGTTTCCCTGATTTTTTTCTGTCTGGGTAAAAGTCAAATGTTTGTTCCAAAACTAAATATCTGGGTCGCTACATCACTGACAAATTCTGTGATGATGATGATGATGATGATGATGATGATGATGATGATGATGATGATGATGATTAAAGTTTTATTATTCTTTAAAGCTTATTTTATTTTAGATTTTTAAAAGCTAGCATGCAGAAGCTTAAAGTTGCTTACTATGACTCATTGACAGTTCTTAAAAAAGCCAGGCTCAGCAGAAGAAATGAGATGTTTTATAACGCACTTGTCAGAACCTTCCAGGCACTTGAGAGAAATCTAATATACAAGTTAACGTGTTGTTTGAGTAGCTTGTTGAACTGTCTGATAGTAATGCTTTTACATCCATTTTTCAGTGAGCTAAGTTACCAGTCGGCTCAAAACATTGGTATGCAAGCCTCTTATAAGATTTATTTTATTTTTTGTGTCATGTTGTTGTATGTTAACTCTTTGTGGACCATGGGTCTATTGATTAAAGCAATCAATCGTTTCTGTTCTGACTCTTGAAGGAGGCGGTCCTATTTTCCTGCTGCTCCTGCCCCTCCCTGCCTGTCCCTGCTTTGCTGTGTCTTGTCTTTTCTGAGATCTCTCTTTATACCAGCCAAACTCATACAATGGATCTGGTCAGCTGGTCTCTCAAAGCAAATGATCAAATTTATTTAACTGGAAGACAGGGAAAAGGAGACCCGTCCTGTCCTGCTGGGACTTACGTCGTGGGATACACCATGGACTCCTGGAAGGCCTGGTGGATGGTGTGTTTCACAACGTTGTCACTGGAGGATATCAAAGATGTATGGATTTTTGGTTTTATGATACTCGGATTTCTCCTGTTTGGATTTGAAGGATACCTGATTTATCTTCAATTACAGAGGATGTCGGCGGCAATTTGGACATTGATCAGGCTGCCGGCAGCGGTTGACACCCTCACAAAGGCTGTGAACGAGTAGGACCGGGAGATGAAGCTGTATGCTGGGTGTGATTGAACTCAGGTTGGCTGCGGTGGTTGAACTCAAAGGTGAGATGGGATGACATCCTGGATGGGCACGCTTCTGGAAAAGCCCAACAAATTGCTGATGGAAAATTCCTGTGCAGCCTGCTCTCAAAACAATAAGTGGTATTCTGGAGTCGGCCTCCACCCTTTAAATGTTATTCTGGATTCATCCCCCCCTTTATCTAATCTCCCCTGGATGTTATGGCAGAAGGGCACAGAAGACTGTGCTCCCCCCCACCCACCCACCCGCACATCTTTGGAATGCTCCTCAGTGACTGTTGATAAACTTCCATTATCAAGGACATTGCCTTGCCTGTAGTCAGCGTTCATGGACAAATTGAATGCCCTCATCATACACACACAACTAATGTCTCAATATGTTAGATTGACTTCATGTGACTACGCCTCCGATGTGACCCTCTGCTGAAATGTCAGTCTTGTGTTTACATGTGCTTTTGTTGTGCTGAGGTTTTTGATATCTCAAACTGTATCCTGTCATGGATAAAGTGTGGCTCCTATCTTTCCTCAGAGACCATGGCAGCGCTAGGTAATCACCAAGACCTGTGCAGTCAGGTAACCCGGTGGGGAACCTGGCAGCTTGCCCCAGTGAACCGTAAAATGACCCCACCCCCTCTCAGCCCCCAAGCCTAATGTATGTGATGTATTGTACTGTAACGTGACTAGGCAATGGTTTGTACTGAAACTTGTAATTTACCTCTGGGATTATTAACGTATGTCTGATTCTGATTCTTAATCAATCAACAGCTGAGTGCATATCCATGCTTCCATGGCTTCCATGTTCGATCCAGAGTCTGACCCAGAATGGGAGAACATGAAGAGGACTTACCCACGAAACCACGCCTCCATAGGAATGTAGCGCAATGTAGAGTTCTCCCTGTTCAATTAAATTCCAGTTTATTTCTATTCGCCACACAACACGTCACTCAAGGCACTTTACAGTTCAGCAGATCATCCAGTCAGATTGATTGAAACTGTTCAGAAACAATCCTTCCTATCCTTGAAGTGTTCCAGTGTTGGTTACTGCAGGGGGAGCCAATTTCGAAAACCAGCAGTGTTCAAATAAATAAAATAATCAACTAGTAAAGGTCCAGAGACATTTTAATTATATATATATATTCTCTAAAACAGAATTTAACACTGAAATGAAATAAGGTTTTTATGCATCCATGTTATACATTGAATTAAAAATTATTTAAAAAATAAAACATTTGGTATATACACAATTTCCTGTCTCATTTTTTTTTCTCAAACCCCTGAACTGATGGTTTTGTTATTTTCTTTCTTTTTCTGCTGTCTTAATGTTGGCAGTGGGCTTTTTAGGCTGCCTCTGCAAGGCTTTTAAAACCTGGGTTTAACCGGAGACTAAGCCATTCTCAAGCACATATCAAGGAGCTCATTTTGAGCCTGGATCCAGATTTATTGTTGGATTCTGTTCATGGTGGAGAATCCTGCTTCATTAAAAGCAGCCCGGTTCAAGCTGCCTGTTGCATTTATAGTGCACCTGGGAAACTGAGGGACTCTAATAGTTACCTATTCTGTTTTGTTGATCTATGGTTTATTTTCCATCATATTCAAACCGTCTTCAGTTACTCTCTGCTGACCCCTAGTGCTGGTTTCCATTCCCCTTGGCTTCCTTCTCTAGTTCCACTCACACCGGCCCATATCCAGTCTGAATCATTAGCCCATCCTTGTTCTGTTCCCCTTATATACTCCACCTCTAGCAGTCACTTATCAGTGCTGGTTCCGCTTGTTGATCTTTTGCAGCTTGTCTCATCTCTGGCTCCCCCTGTGAGTAATTCTACCTGAAGTTTTCTGTTTTTCTGCTTCCCTTGTATTTTTGTACTTTTGGATTTTGCCTCAGTTGCCTTATTAAACATTTAAGACTCGCTTTTGCCTCCTGATCTTCGTGCATGTGCATCCTCAAAAACCTCCACCCAACCGTGACAAATTTATTTTAATGTAGACACATGTCAGCCCTGTTTTAGCCAAATATTTGAGTGTGCAGCACCTATAACTATATAAATACATTCATAAATGATCCTTTAAATAGTTCTGTTCATCTAATTGATTCGGACCAATCATAGTTCCCACAGGTTCAAATGTAATGTATCTCCATTTATCAGGGTTTAATGATGATATTCTGTCTTCATAGTTAAATTCTCCTATGCTTTGCTGAGGGTACACATACTTTTTGTCTTTTCAATTCAATTCACTTTATTTCTATAGCGCCAATTTACAACACATGTCATCTCAAGGCACTTTACAGTTCACCAAAATACACAGTCAAATTTATTATATTTCTATTTATGCAGCACAGATGCATGAATAAAAATCACCTTTGCATTGAAGGCAGCTTTCAGCATCTTCACCTTTACTGTCCCTAAATTAACAATATTCAGAATATAAGGAACCACATTAGAGACCTTTACAATTTTAATCATGCATTAATACGCAAGATAAGAACTAAAGAACGGCCAAGTTTTATAGCCGATTTCACAGCATTGACTCACAGGCTCCAGGATTCAGCATCAGACAGCTCCTGAAACACGCACTTTTTGACGGCACACAGATTCTGGAAGGTATCTCTGATTCCAGTCAGAGCTGTAGATCATGCCCTGAAAAGCCAACAGAACCACATCATCTGCAAATAACGGAGATATACGCAGTGTTGTGCTCTGAACGCGTTCGATTGAGTTCGCTTAGTTCATGAACTCGTGCATATTTTCAAAGTGCATAACGTGAACTGAATCGCACTTCTGTAGTTACTGCCGTTTGATGGAATCGTTATTGTGAACTTGTTTCATTCTGGTGATACGTCTGTGAGCGTACGCTCTCTCAGTTCAACTCCGCCTCAATAGGTTGCCAGATTTCTATAGAGTCCTCCAGGCTTAAACCCCGGCTAAATCAAACCGTAAACAGGCCTTAATATGTGGCGGAAACACCCAATCTAAGCAACACCAGCTACCAGCGTCGTATGCCCAGAGCCGCAGAGCTGGCGTCCACCAAAACAAAAATGCAGCGTGGAAGCAACATTGCAGCATGGTGGCGACTTGGAGGCGAGTTTGGAAATAGCGCAGCACCAGGGGTGGTCAGAGGATGATGGCAACAAGTTTGCCCCACCGGCTTTCCAGTAAAAACACTGCAGGTAACCTTAAATTCCTACACTCAGCCTGGTCCCTCAGTCTGTGTCGATAGTAAAATCTTCTTGAGCGGAGGTCTTCAATTAGGGGATCGCGTAATCTCTAGGGGGCTCCACGGGAGGTACTGCATGTGGGCCTGGGTATGGTTAGTTGATATTTTTATATTTCCTGCATTTTTTCCCCCCACTAATTGAAATGTCTTTAAATAATCACAGACATGAAATCAACAGACGGTAGTAAACACCTAAATGGAGAAGATGTGTCACGTCATCAATAGCCTCACATTCAGCTTACACACAATAGCTCATACAAACTCTAGGCACCGTTTCCTTCAAAACAACCAGGAATCAGAATCAGAAAAACTTTTAATAATCCCAGGGAGAAATTAATTTCCTTACATTACTCATCTCTGTAATAGAGTGACTATAGGACACAATTTCATACAATATATATATAGTTAGGGTCCCGCCTCCATCTCGCTACACATCAGTTTGGGGTGGTCCTTGGTCTTGGAAAACATAGAAGACCCTGTTCTTGAGGGTTTTACTATCCATGTAACTTGTTTGTTAAACCTGCCTGGTATAATTTCCAGGATTCCTTTTTAGTATGTATTGAAATGGAATTTCAAATGGAAAAAAAAAAAAAAACATTTGCACCTTAAAGACTACTTTCCTATTTTTCTTTTAATAATGACTCATAAAAAAGACCATTCAAGCAGCACATTTTTTCCATGCCTTTTATAAAATGAGCCTGTGAAGTGTTTGCAGCTGCTACTAGTGTGAAGTGGAAATGGACAGCAACAAAGTGTTAAAGCAAACAAATAAAATGCTCTGAATGCTAACGTAAACCCTGGTTGGATAAGGATTCAAATCTGGGATGTATGAAGATGAAATCTGACGCATTGTGCTTCAGAGTTACAAACTGATAAACACCTGCCTATGCTTGAAATTCTGTCCATAAAAGTTATGAACAGAACCATGAACTAGAGCATTTTTGGTACAAGTCCAACCCACTCATTTTAAAATGCAGTGAACTGAATTATGAAACTTACTGCCAGGACGAAACCTTCCCAAAGACCGAGCTGTGACAGGCCACCATTCATTCAACACCTTGGAGACCTAACAGCTATCCTTATTTAAAACAGAATCGCACAAACTTCAACCTTACTCGAGTTTACCCCCTGGAACAGGACTTACTGCCGCAAAGGGACACGGTCAAATGTCTTCCTCAGATCCACAAACACATGTGTACACTGGTTGGGCAAACTCAATGCACCCTCAGGATCCTGCTGAGGGGTGTAGAGGCTGATCCAGTGTTCCACCTCTGACCAGGGAAACCACACTGCTCCTCCTGAATCCAACTCCTGAATTCAACTGTCCGGCCGGACCCTCCTTTCTAGAACCCCGAATAGACCTTTACCAGGGAGGCTTAAGAGTCTGATTCATCTGTAGATTGGAACACACCCTCCAGTCCCCTTTTTTAAATAGAGGGACCGCTACCCCGGCCCGCCAATCCAGGGAACTGCCCTTGATGTAAAGCGATGTTGTAGAGTCGTGAGGAACTAACACAACCCACAACATCGAGCCTTAAGTGCTTTCAGGGCGAATCTCATCTGCCCCGGGGCCTTGCCACCAAGGACCTTTTAACTACCTCAGTGACCTCTAGCACCAGAGATGGGAGAACCCGACCCGGAACCCCCAGGCTCTGCTTTCTCAATGGAAGGCGTGTTGGTGGGATTAAAGGGAGGTCTTGAAGAACTCCATCCACCAACATAAAACACCGAGTCAAGGTCAGTAGCACACCACCCCACCATCGGAGCCAACTCACCCACCAGGTAGTGGTGGGTTGAGAGCTCCCGCCCCTCTCTTCAACAAAGTGTCCAAGACATGCGGCCACAGGTCAGAGATGGAAACAACAAAAAGAAATTAGATCATTGAACTATGGCTCAGGTGTCCACTAGTGCCAAGAGCACTTTATGACACCCTTATGCTAGAACATGGTGTTCGTTATGGACGAGCACAAGACGCCCAACAACAGAACACCACCCAGTTCAGCTCAGGCCATTCCTTCCAACCACGCCTCGCCAGGTCTCACTGTCGGCCTTCTTGAGAGGGGCTGACATTCTTGCCCCTGGTGAAGTCCTTAGGGTGGGGCACTCTCCAGTAACCCCCAAGACTCTGTGCAAAATCTGAACTGCTGTTTTAGCGCAATAAGCACAAACAACAGTCAGAACCCCCACCCCTAACCAACCAAACCCTCCACTACAATAATGTGGCGGCCCAGGGAGGGATCTAGGCCATCATTTCTGATGTATTTATTAGCTGTGAGGTTTTTAATTCTCCATTCTGATAAATGTTCATCACCTTTTACTCTGCGTGATGTTCTTGCTTTCTTGACATTGTCACAGTCTTGGTTTTTGTTATGTTTATTTAGAGTATTCAGTCTTACTTTTCTCCTTGTTTTAGTGTCTCCAATTATTATTTTGTTGCTTTCTTTGTTAGTTCCTGTGCTCCAGGTTTTCCATTTGTTGTCCTCTGCTGTCCTCTTGTGTCCTCTATTCCTAGCTCTGTTTTCTGCTCTGTCCCCCTTGCTGTTTTCTCTTCTGCCAGCACCTAAGCTGGAAGACGGGCAGGCAGCTCTCCTTGTCTCTGTCCCCTTTAAAAACCCTCCCTCCCTTCTAAGTTCTGCCTCTTGTTTGCTCGTCTTACATCTCATCAAACCTCTGGTCAGTTCTCTGTCGTTCTTCCTTTGTCTCTTCCTGGTTCTTAGTTTTTGCTTTTTTCCCTGATGACTCTTAGATTCTGGTTCTTAGGATATTTTTGTTGGATTTTTTGACTCCTGTCTTGTGAGATATTTTGTTGGATTTTTGACTCCTACTTTATTCATCTCAACCTACTCATCTCTGCATTTGGGTCCTCTAACCAACACCACCAAATCGTGACAGACATTTCTTAACACCCACCTTATTTGAAGTGATTATCACCTATTCTACATACCCAAATGGAAAAGCAAATAACCGAGACACTGTAAGCCCAAATTACATGTGTGATGCATCAATTGAAAGCTAACACTTACTAGTTTCTGAAAATATTAAATAATAATGTGAGTATAACACAGCCTAAACTGCATCAGTTCAAACATGACTCAAAGTTGATGTTTTTTTCTTCTACGTACTTCGACGTAGAATAGTAATATAGAGTATTACATTATGTATTACATCACATTTGTCCTGCATCATGTCAGCCACAAACGCAGACAATTTCTGACCTCTAGCTACATCAGTTCCAGAGCTGTGGAGTTTTTCAATTTTTGAGTCATCATCTCCAAACCTCTCCAAATGTGCCAAATGTTTTCTCAATGCTGTGCTTTGCTATTTGACCCATAGAATAACACTGAAGCATTTTGATGGCCATAAAACATTTATGAGGCAGGTATTTTCCCATTTTTTTCCACTTTCATCTGATGATTGACTGTTGAGGTCACCACCCATTTCAACTGACTGTATGGTTTCTTGATTCAGATACATTTTAGGACATAAAATGAAAAAATGACAAACCACTTTGAACTAAATGAAAGGTAAACTTTTTAGTAGCTATGATCAGCTAACTATTCTGATGTAGAAAAACAGGATGTTGTGTGGCGTTTTTTCTCATCGTGCAATATTTTTATTACTAATATGCTGGATTACTTTTAATCTGTGGACCCTTATGGACGAATGGAGTATAAACAACTGAAGACTGGATTTATAAAACGGCTCCTGGATGCCTTCAAAGGGATGTTGTCATGGCTCCTTGTCATGTTTACATTTTGACATGCTGCTATATCTGAGTTAATTGTGCTTTGGTGCTTGCTGTGTCCATAAAATGATCTTGGTGGGGGAATTGTGGAGAATCTAAGCTAATGATGTCCAACGTGTCTGTAGTGGTAAAACCTTTAGCGGTGGAATGTTCATGTTTTCTGTGTTGTTAGTTGTAAATGCTTTAATAACGGTGACCAGATACCAGGTGGATGTTGACAGGTTAAGGGGATATAAAGTATCAGTGGAATCTGTGACGTGTCCATTTAGTGAGAATTAGTGAAATAATTAGACACACAAATAATATTAAACTCTTCTATTACTGTAAGTATAAATCTCATAATTATGACTTCCTGTTAAGCTTTTAGTTTTTCTTTTATGGTGAAATGGGTTTACAAAGAATTTATTTACAATGGAAATATAATAAAGAGGTTCTTTGATATATTTTACTGTAAATAAATGCAACCATTTTGAAATAGGTTGCCTAGACTATCCCAAATTAACATTTTATATAACATAAAAGCTTTTGTCCTTCATGGAACTTTTCCGCCTTTTTATTACTTTCATTTTCATTAGTTTTGAAACCTTGATACTTCTACATGTGAGCTAAAACTTAACTTTCCCCAAACATATACTTTAATCCTGGAGCGTTTGGTTCTAATTGAATAAGGATGGTGATAAATGATGGATCCAGTAACACTGATGGATCGGAGCTTGAGTGGCCCATATAGATGCTGTGAAGGTTGTCAGTCATCAGGTTGCAGAAATGGCCTAAAAACTGTTAGTACCAATTTGTTCTGGACTTGTTTCAAGTTTGAAGATGCTTTCAGCTCCCATCCAGGAAGCTTTTTCATTTTTGGCTCTGTGCTAACATTTTGAATTGAAAAGCTTCCTGAATGGGCTTCAAATCTTCAAACTTGGAAACAAAGTCCAGTGATTGATTCTAATTTTCTTTTTTGGAGCCCATAGAGCCAAACAGTGTATCAATCCTAGTGTTTCCAGAAAGTCATGTGACCGATCCAGGAGCTGTTTCTAACTGACTGACTCACTAAACTGGGGTTAAAATCCTATCTGTCAACATGATGCATCTGCTAAAATAATGTCTCATCTTTTGCAGTTTGTCATTGAAATCATGCAACATTATAAAGCCTAAAAGGAATAGGAACGTTTCAGCCATTTTTATTTTTATTGTCTGGTTGTGTCATCCTTTTCCTCTCAGTTATAACTCAGCTTATCTGAATTAAAGTTAATTTCAAATTGACAGTTTATTTACTGTTTTTATTGTAATATGATTTAAATTCCAGTCCATTTTCCCCTAAATTATCACCTTATGATAAATGTTTACTTTATTTATTGGCTTCATCTAAAAATATCAAAGATATTTTAAATTTAAACATAGATATGAAATAATACAATATAACCTCCAATAACTTCAATGTTATCATTGTTCTAGAATCTAGATCATCAAATCCATTCAGTTTATTCTGTCCAATCAGCTGCCTGTAGTGTCGTTAAATGTCCAGCAGGTGTCAGTATTCAGTGAGACAGAATCAACTCAGCATCAATAGTTTGGCTTCATCACTACTGACACCTCTGTTCTTTAATTTAAGAAATAAGAAGCGATGTATAATCCTCTGTGATTAAACCTGAAATAAATAATCCTGTGTGAGAGAATAGATTTATTGTAGATTAAGTTGCCAGTTTATACAGGAAATTATTATTCTTCAGGGATAATCTCTAAATAAATCAGATGAAACTGTTCTTAGATCATTTCTTTGACGTCATCGGGGTGAGGACGGCTCGCCTGAGGATCCGAGCATCTCATTGGTCCGCTGCATCACGGTGAAGCCAGTCGACCAATCAGAGAGCAGGATGTTGACACGCGGCAGGGCAGTTCACTACTCAACAGGAAGAAGCGGAGGTCCGGCCTGAGAAAAGGGAAATAACCCAAAAAGAAGAGGTTCCGACTTCATCCGGACCTAAAGAACCGGTACCGGAACCTACAGGAGATAACAGCTGGCAGAACCGGACCGGAGAGCTGGTTCCGGTACCGGTGATCGCTACAGGTGAGTTAGCATAGTTAGCACCTAGCAGAAGCCAGAACTGCTGACTCTGACAGTTGATCAGAACCGCAGACAGGCTGAACCCTGCTGGGTCTGAAAGGTTCTGATGGAGGAACTGGTTTCCCCAACAGAACCCTGGAAATAAAACAGCTGTAAGACGGACAGATTTGACCGGGATCCAGGAAGAAATAGGTCCAGTTAGATCCACAGGCGGAACCAGCAGGTCCAGTCGGTTCTGATGAGAAAGAAAAGTCTTGATTTAGAGGAGAGAATGAGGGCGTGGCCTCCAGATCACTTCCGCTGACCATTCAAGGCCACTTCCGGTCCGGTTCCAGGGAGAATCTCAGAAGAATCGGTGGTGGATGAAACAACATGGCAGATGATGAGGATGAGGATGATGAGGAAGGCTGGACAGCAGGTTGAAATGGGAGAGAGAGGCAGGGGCGGATTTAGGAAATGTGGGGCCCAAGGAAAGACAGGCAGGGGCCCTCTGAACAGATCTGTTATCCAGATGTAGAAATGTTAATAGAATAGACATCCATGATCTGTTCTAGGTTGTGTCCCTCTCTTCTTGTCCCTTTTCTTCTTGTTTTCCTCTCTATGTTTTGTACTCAGCTGACTTTTCATGCTGTCTCTAAAGGAATGAAAGATTTTTTCCAAGCACTAAGCTCACTTAGCTGATTGCTCCTTCCTGTGTTTCCAAAAAGGCCAAAGTAAATAACCCAGTCCTTCTTTCACTGTAGACAAGCTACATGATCTGCTTCTCTGTTCTCCATTTTTCATTTGATGAAATAATAGCTGCATGAATCATGACAGCAGACAAGATAGAGGAGAGCAGGAGGCGGGTTACTAATCTACTCTCGGGCTTGAGAGCAGAGTTCGCTAAGCTTTAGATGTTGTTCCAAAGTCTGCGAAGGAAACAATAAAACAAACGGTATGATAAAATCCGCCCCTCTCATCCAGACACCGAGCCGCCTGCAGCTCTGAGACGGCCTGTTGTTCATCAAAGCAAACAATACCAGCTGACTATAGAGTCTGAGCTGAATTATCCCATCACACTGTCAAGGTTTTTAATCATTATTTTGCTATTCAATTAATCTGTCAATTAGTTTTTCAATTAATCGATTGATAAAAGATTTAAAGGAGATATTTTCTAGAATGAAACTAAAACTTTTCCACCTGAGGAGTTCTGGATAGAGCATATTGATGAACGGAAAGGCAATAAAATCTTAAAAGCTACATTTTTACACCTGTGGTTAAATAAAGCTAAAGGTTTATTGCTCTGTCAACTAAAAGCATGTTTTCGAGTCTCTATAAGGCAGTCAAGGATTAATCGATTACTGAAACAGTTGACCATAATGTCAATAGTGGATAAATCTAATTAATTATTTCAGGCCCAGTTTCCTTCTTCACTAAATACACAGACTTTCAATTTTGATTTCCATGTGAGAGAAGCTTTAGCCTTCACATAAACCTTTTAAACAGAAAAAAGGTAAATTAACACAGATATAAACAAACTTTATATTATTTATAAAGTACAGGAAAACCTGTTAACCCTGCAGGACAGCGGCCCTGAAGGCCCCACCTTTGATAGTAGAAATAGCATAAAGTAGTTTTTGCTCAGTAGCAGAGCTCAACACTTTAAATGTACATTTCTTTATTAGGTAGCTTAAAATCAAAATAGTTACACACTAAGTAGCGCTGCCTTGATTTTTGCTCCATGAAATGATCCAAATACTCTGAATATCCAGAAACCAGCTGATATTGACGTATAATGCGTGTAGAAAGGGGACATGAACTAAACCTTCAAAGCTCCGCTTCTCACCTCGCCTCAGTCAGCTGAGTTGATCTGAATGAAGCAGGTGTCAAACGTCATTGGTGACATCATGCAAAGGAAGCTCCGCCCACTGCCTCACCTGAGTTTTTTTTTTTACTCCTACCTGTAGGTCAGGTTTGCTAACGTTAACATGTTAGCAACAGACTAAGGTTACCTGGAGTTAGCTCAGTTCAATTCAGTTTATTTCTATAGCGCCAATCCACATCATGTCATCTCAGGTCACTTCCCTTCAGTTCACCTCGTGATCATCCAGTCAGATTGATTCAAAGTTTTCTATCTCTGAAGAAAAGCCAGCTGATTGTGCATCACTCATTGACTCTTCAGCAATCCCTCACACTCAAGCATGCTTTGTAGCGACAGTAGTGGAGAGGAAAAACTCCCTTTGAACAGGGAAGAAACCTCCAGCAGAACCACACAGGGCTCAGTGTGAGCTGCCATCTGCTGAGGATCGACTGGGGTTCAAGGAGCATTGCAGTTGGTGACATAGAAAAAAGAAGCATATGATACAAAAAGGCAACTGTAAAATGCATCCCCGCGGCCCAGGAAACACACAGCCAGGCAGATGAGCTCAGAGTCAGAGAAACAGGATTACACGGAAAAACAGGGCTTATCAAAAGGGCTTACTTAACACAGACTTCATTTAACATAGGCGCTTTTAGACCATTTTACCTTAAATGAATAATTTTATTTTTATATTGTCTGGGCTTTTTAAATAATAAAAAAAAAAAGAGTACAACTGGCACGGTCTTGGTTCTGTTGGGTTTTTTGAGTATTCAGTTTCACTTTGATCCATGTTTCTGTTTGTTTTCTAGTTTTATTGGTTTAATTCCTATTGTTGTGTTTTCTGGATATATTTGAATTCTTACGGTTTTTCCTTTGTCGCTGGTCCCCTTTTCTATAGCTCCATTCTAGAATCCTCTCTTTACACCTGCTCCCAATCAAACTCATTAGTCCAGTGTTTGTCTTTCCTTGTCTCCCAGTCTTTACCTTGTTCCTCGTCTTTCCCTGGTTCCTCGTCTTTCCCTGGCTCCCAGTCTTTCCCTGGCTCCCGGTCTTTCCCTGGCTCCCGGTCTTTCCCTGGTTCCTAGTCTTTCCCTGGCTCCCAGTCTTTCGCTGGCTCCCAGTCTTTCCCTGGTTCCTAGTCTTTCCCTGGCTCCTCGTCTTTCCTTGGCTCCTCGTCTTTCCCTGGCTCCTCGTCTTTCCCTGGCTCCTCGTCTTTCCCTGGTTCCTAGTCTTTCCCTGGTTCCTATTCTTTCCCTGGTTCCTAGTCTTTCGCTGGCTCCCAGTCTTTCCCTGGTTTCTAGTCTTTCCCTGGTTCCTAGTCTTTCCCTAGTTCCTAGTCTTTTCCCTGGCTCCTAGTCTTTCCCTGGTTCCTCATCTTTCCCTGGCTCCTAGGCTTTCCCTGGCTGCCTCGCTCTTCCTCCCTCGGGCTCCTAGTTTTCCCTGGCCTCCTCTCGTCTTTCCCTGGTTCCTCGTCTTTCCCTGCTCCTCCTTGTGCAAGTTTTCCCTGATGTCTCCATTGTTCTGGTAGCATTTTTAAGTTGGATTTTTGGATTCCTGCCTCTGTTATCTGTGATAACTCCATTAAAGCTATAAGAACTCACCTCTGCCTCCTCACCCCTGCATTTGGGTGCTCAAAACCTCAACCAAAACCTTACAAAATTAAAAACATATTTAATACAGAAAAGTCTAAAACTATACAGTACTTGGATAAAAAACAAACAAAAAAAATATATTTAAAAAGAATACATACTTTCCAATTAAATATTTATTCAATTCAAGCTGCCAGTCAAAAAGTAAACATTAGATGAAAATGATGTCATTAATTTTGAATTGTGGTTCAATAGAAATATTAATAATAAACAAACAAAACAAGTAAGCCAACACCATGGAGTTCATAAGCTAAAATTTTTAGCATTACTTTGAGTGAATCACTTCAATCAGGTGTTTTCTTCAATGTTTAGCCAGATTTCTACTCCTGTTGGTGAAATATTCTAGACCAATGTGCTCTAAGGTGTCTGGGAATGTTTGTTAAATCACTGTTTATAAGAACACAATTCAAGAATCACTATTTCAATGCATCAAATATAATTTTGTATGTTTTATGTATATTTTTTTCAGTTTCTTATTAGAATAATTACTGTTGTGAATTTATCCTTTTCTTTATCTGGCAGTGTGTCCAAATGTTCAAACACAACTGCATATATTTACCTTGTTAAATATAATCCATTATAGGATTGCCGGTCCAGAGAGGGAGCGGTGTCTAAGGGGAAGGAGAGGAGCAAGGTGGAAGGTCAGGTAAAGCAAGCTAAGTTTTGGTACAGCCCTTCTTAAAAGACAAAAACCTCAGATATGATGTGTTGGTAAATGATTGAGGCAGTTATTGGCAGAAGGCAAGTTTCACAAATATAGAAAATGTATGTAGAAAACAGTGAAATGTTCTACTTAAGGTTTTTAATCCTATAAATGCGGTTCAACCAGCTGCTCGTCTCCCTTACCAAGATGGCGGCAGCGCTGACGCATCCGTCCGGAAGTTGTCGCCCTAAGGTCCCCCGGAAGTAGCGCTGAGCAGTTGCTAGCAGCTAGCTTGCTTTGTGGACCGTCCGGTCGGATCTCAGGCCAGTTTGGATCAGCAGCTGCAGGAATGGGTTCAGTTCTTCCTCTCAGAGACTTTATCAGGCAGAGACTGGATGCTGCTGCGGAGGAGATCTTCTCCGAGGTGGAGAAAACCATCATCCGCCTGGAGGAGGAGCTGGCCGCCCAGAGCAAGCTGCTAGCTGTGTGCCTGAAGCCGCAGGTCAGGCTGCAGAGGCTCGGTAGGTCTGATGTTCATCTGCATCTCTGGAGGTTCCTCTCACTTAGATCCACATTACTAGATGTTCCCACTGTAGAAACACACCAGACTAACCTCCCAATCAATGAGGGCTCAGATTCATGTGGGTTTAATGACTGTTATAATTAGTTCTGGGCGATATGGAATAAATCATTTGGACTATTTTATATCACAATAACGATATATATCGCAATATGCCGCAGTTAAATACGTTTTCAGCAAATCTCTGAAAAATCTGACAAAACAATATGCCTGCTCACTTTTTCAACTTTATTTTGAAGTGACATTTATAGAATTGTCACAAATTAGAAAAGTAAATTGTAGTGCAGCAATATATATGCATAAGATGAGGCAGAGGTAGGGCTACAGTATCCTTCACATTTTTTCAAAATCCTACTGGTATTTAAATTAAATTACCCAAATAAATAAATCAAAGTGCACTAATGTTTAGTTTCTTAAGATTCTGAGTAGAAAATCACACATTTTTGTACAAAAGATAGTTACAAAAATAGTTTTTCAAGTTTCAGAAATCTGTAACGTTGTAGTGCAAATTTTGCATACCATAATAGCAAAATAAATGATCAATGTTAAATAAATCAGGGTTGAATATAACTGTAAACTGTTTATGGCATCAGCCATCATAAAAACGGATACATTGTCAACTCAGAAATGTCGTTTCTGTCAAAACCTTATAGGTCGAGTGCGAGGAAGACAAGTTGGTCAACTGTATTCTGCTAAAGACGTGACCTCTCACATGTGAAAATGTTCCCACTCACACTGAAGGCCCGTTCAGATGAAGAACTAGTAGCAGGAAACACAAATACTCAGCGAGCCGAGCCACTAATGGGAAGTTAGACTCATGCTGTTTCCACCATCCCAGAGGGTCTGCCTCTGAATCAGGCCCAGGCGTCTGTAGATACATGGAGAGCTGCAGTTCAATGGATGCTCTGCTTTGCTGAGAGAGGGCGGGGCCTTGGCCTGCACCTGGTGCCTTTCTGAATTAACTCCCCAAACTCTTCTTTGCTTCTTTGTTGGATAAGGAAGGTCTGGATAATCTTCAGCAGCTGCTGGTGACATGGAGGTGGCTGCTGGTTCTGTACTTTCAGGTGCCGGCGTTGCCATGTCCACCAGCTCTGCTGCAGCTCTCATCTTTATGAACTCCACCCTGTCTTCCTTTATGTATGCTGTCTTAAACCGAAATGTCTAGTTGGTGGTACAGTCATTATGCTTTTCATTCAGGTACTTAAGGATACCCTTTCTGATTGCTTTTTAGAGCTCTGTGTCCCCTTCTTTCTGGCTGGGTATTTCGTTGATGAAGAGATGCAGTACCGGCTTTAGAAAAGAGACGGTGACGTACTTCCCCCTCAATAAAGCATCAATAAATTCGAAGAGGGGACCCGGTGCCTTGTTCATGGACGCTAGTACCATCATAACTTGCCATCTTGGCACCAGACTTCTTGCCCAACTAAGATATTAAAAGAAATAGGTTACTTTCATCAGGAAGTGAATCTAGGCTGCAAACATGATCATAATCCAAGGAATCAGTGTGCAATGTCCAGTTTCCACGTCTCACCTTCTTGTCTGCAAGAACTGTGACTAGGGCTGGGTGTTTTCGCCAAAGTGAATCGATTCGATTTTTATTCATACAGTTCTAAATCGATTAATTTTCAATTCGATCTGTTTTTATAATAATGAAAGCGGTTCATCTGTGTTTCAGAATACTCATGGTATTTTATTTTTTCCTGTCACATTAAACACAAAGTGCAAACTTGTAAATCGGACAGTTTAAGCTTGAGATGTGAACAAAACTGTCTCATTTGTGCGAACTTGTTTGTGAAAAGTGAAAAAGTGAATCCTCACTCGAGCAAACAGACGTGACACAGCAGACATTCATGCTGCATTATCTTCCTACACAAAACCATATTTGCAGCTGCTTGTCTCGGTAACTACAGGGTGTTTGCTGCTCTGCCTCCATTGGTTAATGTCTTCAGTCAACCTATTGGCTGTATTTGCAGCTGTCTGGCTTGAAGTCATCTTGAGTGCATCTTTCCTGCTAATTTGATTGTGAACGTAACGTGCGTCACTATGAAATTAATCAATTTAATTCCCTAGACATCGATTCTGCAAAATTGTAATGCAATGTAATTCCATGTCACACCTATTAAATCAATTGTTTTTAGCAAGGAGGAGCTGTAGCAGAGCTTTCTCCTGCTCTAGGAACCTGTGGATCATCTGCTGCTGTGAACCCCATCCTGTGGGGGTTTCAGTGTTGAGCTGACGGGGAGGCAAGCCGGGCACAGCTTGAGCCTTGGCCAACTCACGTTTTCTCTTCCACGAGTTGGAGAACACGCTCACCACCTATTTACAGACCCCTTCCACAGCCTGCTCTGTAGATGCTGGTCTGAGAGCTTTCAATGCCTTCTCTGTTTCAATAAAAGATGAGTGTAATTTAATAACAGAAATGTGAATTTTATGATATAAACATTTATTTATTTTATAATAAAATCAAATTAAATCTGCACACAACTCCCGTCATCCATTATGATACCCACAGCCAGGATCCATTATCTGGGAGAAACCCTGGTTAGTATTAATGTGTTGTGTGTAGGCTGATCAAACATAAAACAGGAAAACCAAACCAAGTTCCATTTCACTAATATTTTGTTGTCAGTTTAATTAAGAATTGTCATTGTCACCAGTTGTTACCATGGTGATATTATTTGAGAAAGAAACCAGCTCAAGAAGTACACAGATAACATAATACACAGGAAAAACAGACACGCTCCCTCAGTGATGCACTCATGCTCGTACCAAATTACACTTAAATTTCACCTAAATTAGACTTACCAGTAGCTAGCTGGAGACTAACCATTCATCCAGTTCCATTGCAGTGATATTGTTAGTGGCATTATCTGTGGTGATACCGACTAGGTAGCTTTCTTGCAGCCCCCATGACTAGGGATGAGGATCGTTAATATTTATTGATATCAATACCTTTATCGATACTCCTTATCTATACCACTATCTATACTTTTCTGTTATTTGTTGGAAAGACTTGCGACAATATGTTTTTAACAGACAGAAAGGAAGTGGGAAAAAAATTATTTGAAGAAATTTATTCTTTTGGTTTAAAAAAATATATATACATTTTCACAATTGTTGGTTAATGTATTGTCTACTGTCACTTTTCATCATGTTTTTAGTGATTAGGAAAATATCTAGCAAATAAATAATTGTACTTTAAATGAAATATAATTTTTAATAAATGTTGGCATCAGTAGTTTAATTATATATTCTAAAATAATTAGAGCAATATACAATTGTATTACTCGTTTCTCGCCAATAAGTCAATTTCCCTTTTCTTTACGTTACACTTGAACGCATCATGATAACCCAATTGTCGCGCTTTTACTGAGCCAATCTGAACACATCATCACGCAGCACGTCTGAAACTTTATTTACTTTTTCAAGCTAACTAGCTTATATGCTGCCGATTACAACACAGATTTCACAATTATTATTTTTAACTGACCGGACAAGCTACAAAGTCTGTGCGCGCGCTAACCAGTGGTACTCTGAGTGGATGATGAAGACGGGCCCGACTGTGGTGCGGCGGCAGCAGCAGGAGGAGGAGGGAGGAGTCTTTTCAACCCAGAGAAAGTCGAAGGTACTGCATTTGGCCTTTATTTGACGCACAATACTAATGTGCTTGGCCATTGAGGTTATGTTCCCCCCTTTAAAAGAGATGATTTTTGCAACATAAGCTGCATTTCTTTCATTTTAATCTGGAATGTAGGCAGTCTGTAAATGGCGAGCGCAGAGGGTCCAGCCTTCACTGATGAAATGGATGGTTACACTCATATAGGGCTGCGTCACCCTGCTTTTCAAGGCATAATGCACCACGCTGCAACCCTCCTTCTCTACTTTGGCCAAGGATGCGTCATATAAGCGAGGCAACTCCACTTGGCTGAAGTGCTTGCGACTGGGCATAACGTACCTCGGGTCAAGGACTTTGACAAGCTGTCGGAAGCTCTCCTTCTCAACGTCATACATGGGGACCATGCCTTTACATATGTAATGCGCGATGGCAACTGTCATTTGTGTATGGCGATTAAAAGTTTTCTCATACGGGATGCATCCTGCTAACGACTCCGTTATCTTTGGCTGGCTATGGTTTTTATTTTTGCAACTTCCTCTCGCTGTTTCACAACTTGCTTTACCTCGCACTTTTTGAATCCTTATGTATTCTTTTTCCTGGTTCTTTAGGTGATAGAAGAGGTTCTGCCCGCCTTTGGCAAGTTCAATAATCACCAAAAAAAAAATGTATTTATCACCTTCAAAATTACTTTAACAGAAGGTTCCCGCTGGTCCTTAAAAAGTCTTTAAAAGGCATTGAATTCTTTTTAAAATAAAATTAAGGCCTTAATTGGTATTAAAATGTCTTTAAATTAGTCTTTCGTAGGTCTTAATTTTTAAAACATCATGGGGTCAGGATTATTTTATTACGATATTTTGTAATATAAATAATTTGTTGCAGCCGGGACATTTGGGAGATGCGCCATGAACATAAATATGAGCAAGTGTAAATGTAACCAAAATTGTCTCCAGCCAAGAGTTTTCTCCATGGCTAAAACCAGGGAACATACATGAGGCTCAG
>JAGKQL010000071.1:264286-287432 GCA_018398635.1 Cyprinodon brontotheroides | reverse complement strand
ATTTTCTAGAATGAAACTAAAACTTTTCCACCTGAGGAGTTCTGGATAGAGCATATTGATGAACGGAAAGGCAATAAAATCTTAAAAGCTACATTTTTACATATTTTTTACAATCTGTGGTTAAATAAAGCTAAAGGTTTATTGCTCTGTCAACTAAAAGCATGTTTTCGAGTCTCTATAAGGCAGTCAAGGATTAATCGATTACTGAAACAGTTGACCATAATGTCAATAGTGGATAAATCTAATTAATTATTTCAGGCCCAGTTTCCTTCTTCACTAAATACACAGACTTTCAATTTTGATTTCAGATTATGAAACAAAACATTAACTGGATCTGTGACTTAAAGCCTGCAGCTTCGACACTATTTGCACTATTAGTGAATATTAGTGTTTTTTTCTGATCCAGTCCGATAACTGGACTGGGATGTCCGATCGGAAGGAACCATATATCTGCCATGTGAGAGAAGCTTTAGCCTTCACATAAACCTTTTAAACAGAAAAAAGGTAAATGAACACAGATATAAACAAACTTTATATTATTTATAAAGTACAGGAAAACCTGTTAACCCTGCAGGACAGCGGCCCTGAAGGCCCCACCTTTGATAGTAGAAGTAGCATAAAGTAGTTTTTGCTCAGTAGCAGAGCTCAACACTTTAAATGTACATTTCTTTATTAGGTAGCTTAAAATCAAAATAGTTACACACTAAGTAGCGCTGCCTTGATTTTTGCTCCATGAAATGATCCAAATACTCTGAATATCCAGAAACCAGCTGATATTGACGTATAATGCGTGTAGAAAGGGGACATGAAGTAAACCTTCAAAGCTCCGCTTCTCACCTCGCCTCAGTCAGCTGAGTTGATCTGAATGAAGCAGGTGTCAAACGTCATTGGTGACATCATGCAAAGGAAGCTCCGCCCACTGCCTCACTGTCCAGTTTGAAGCATGCTTTAAGGCCTCAGTGTTGGAAGTTCAGCATCCCTACTGCTGAGGGAGTCTGGAATCATCTGAATCAGGTGACCTGCAGCAGCAGAGAGGAGCAGGGGGAGTCAATCCTAATATTTCTCCCTGCCTGAACCTTTCAGGAATGATGGAAAACCTTTTAGCTTGGATCAGAGATTCGCTTTCTTCACGCCTTTTAGTGGCATCTAGAGACGCCGGTATCTTTCTCTGATGATCCTCGCCCTCAGTGAAAGCGCTTTATCATTTATATTCTGCTTCCTCATTCTTGGTTGCTTGCTGCTTGTTGGTGAACAAAGTTCTCTGCGTGCAGTTTTTCCGCTAACTAGAGGAAAGATCTCACACAGGCACAGCATGAGTTACAGCTGCCATGTTGATGGATGCTTTAACACCTAGTCTGACCAGCAGATGGCAGCAGCGCGGTTGCAGCGTTTAGTCTGCTGGATAGCCGCCAGGGCAAACTTGTATTATCAGGCTGGAAAAGGCTATCAAAGAAGTTTGGAGCATAGTGATTTATTTTGAAGCGAAGGACTGTTACATTTTTTCATAGTTTCCCTTTTTTTAATACCTGCACTGAATTTTATTTTCTGCCTGAGATTTTATTCGATCCCGCTGCTCAGTTTAACTTGAAATGTTTATTTGATAGGGGGAGACACTGAACAGAGCAGCAGGCCCATGATTGCAGTAGCATCAGATAGTTTGCAGTAGCATCAGATAGTTTGCTGTACCGTCAGATAGTTCGCAGTAGCATCAGATAGTTCGCATTAGCATCAGGCGAGTTTGCAGTAGCATCAGATAGAACGCATTGGCATCAGATAGTTCGCAGTAGCATCAGATAGTTTGCAGTAGCACCAGCTAGTTCGCAGTAGCATCAGATAGTTCGCAGTAGCATCAGATAGTTTGCAGTAGCATCAGATAGTTTGCAGTAGCATCAGATAGTTCGCAGTAGCATCAGATAGTTCGCAGTAGCCATTGGATAGTTCGCAGTAGCATCAGATAGTTCGCAGTAGCATCAGATACTTTGCAGTAGCATCAGATAGTTCGCAGTAGCATCAGATAGTTCGCAGTAGCATCAGCTAGTTCGCAGTAGCATCAGATAGTTCGCAGTAGCATCAGATAGCTCGCAGTAGAACCAGATAGTTCGCAGTAGCATCAGATAGTTCGCAGTAGCATCAGATAGTTCGCAGTACCATCAGATAGTTCGCAGTAGCATCAGATAGTTCGCAGTAGCATCAGATAGTATGCAGTAGCATCAGATAGTTCGCAGTAGCATCAGTCTAGTTCGCAGTAGCATTGGTATAGTTCTATGAACCAGCGGTAGATAGTTCGCAGAACCATCAGATAGTTTGCAGTACCATTGGATAGTTCGCAGTATGAACCAGATAGTTCGCAGTACTGGACTCTAGATGGACTTTTAAAAAGTACCTCTAAAAATGAAAGTAATAGTCATTTGAAATAGCACAACATAATATTGACAACATTTAAACAAACAGTGAAACATAAAAACATCAAAAATGGTCCAGTTCTGTTTTTGACACAATCAGAGTTTTGTTTGTTTAAATGTTGTTTTTTTCTCATAGTTTTCATAGATTTTTCTGCCTCCTTGTTTTTTACCCATCAGACACAAATGTTTCCCAAATCTGCGACAATAAAATGTTCTGTTTTATAGTTTCTCTGATACCAGTGCAGTTTCTAGAAAACACAAGAGCCTAGCAACACTGAACCAGCAGTACCACTTATGAACCAGCGGTCCCATCTGTTTATCAGCGGTACGTTTAGACCATTGGTACCGTCTAACAACCATTGGTGCCCGCCTAGGGACAGCGTAATTCAGTCGGCCTTTACCGTACCAACCAAATTCCACCATTGGTAAACCACCGGTACTGTCAGTGAACCATTGGTACCGTCTGTGAACCATTGGTACCGTCTATGAACCATTGGTACCGTCTATGAACCATTGGTACTGTCTATGAACCATTGGTACCGGCTCATGAACCATTGGTAAATCGCTCTATGAACCATTGGTACCGGCTGTGCGAACCATTGGTACGGCCTATGAACCATTGGTACTGTCTGTGAACCATTGGTACCGCTCTGTGAACCATTGGTACTTCCGCCTGTGAACCATTGGTACCGCTTCTATGAACCATTGGTACTGGTCTATGAACCATTGGTACCGTCTGTGAACCATTGGTACCGTATGTGAACCATTGGTACCGCTTCTGTGAATCCATTGGTACTCGTCTATGAAACCATTGGTACCGTCTATGAACCAATTGGTACTGTCGATGAACTATTGGTACCGTCTGTGAATCCATTGGTACCGCTCTATGAACCATTGGTACTGCCGGTGAACCATTGGTACCGTCTATGAACCATTGGTACTGTCTATGAACCATTGGTACCGTCTGTGAACCATTGAAACTGTCTATGAACCATTGGTACCGTCTATGAACCATTGGTACCGTCTATGAACCATTGGTACCGTCTGTGAACCATTGGTACTGTTCTATGAACCATTGGTACCGGCTCTCAGAACCATTCGCATCGGCTCTATGAACCATTGGTACCGCTCTATGAACCATTGCTGTCAGCTTCAGGAACCATTGTACCGCCTGTGAACCATTGGTACCGCTCAGAACCATTGCACCGCCTTGTGAACCATTGGTACCGCCTGTGAACCATTGGTACCGGTTTGTGAACCATTGGTACCGTCTATGAACCATTGGTACCGTCTGTGAACCATTGGTACCGTCTGTGAACCATTGGTACCGTCTGTGAACCATTGGTACCGTCTGTGAACCATTGGTACCGTCTTTGAACCATTGATACCGTCTATGAACCATTGGTACCGCTCTATGAACCATTGGTACCGTCTATGAACCATTGGTACTGTCTTTGGACAAACGGAGAACATAGAGCAGAATTAGAAGCAGCTGGAGACAGACTGGTCTGAGCACCGAATCACCAGGAGAACCAGAGAAACTCTCTTTGTGTGAGACCTCGGATCAAGAGTCTGAGTTCTGTGTTCATGGTTCTGATCCAGGAACCCTCTGTTCCTCTTCCAGGTTTCCTTTGGATGGCTGATTAACCCCCCACTCACCATCACCACCACCACCTCTGTCAGGAGCCATGAGTGCTGAGCCGGACCCGCTGGCCGTGGTGAACCAGCTGAGAGACCTGGCCTCGGACCCCATGAACCGCAGAGCCATCGTGGAGGACCATGGCTGCCTGCCGGGCCTCATTCTGTTCTTGGACCACCCTAACCCTCAGGTGGCTCCATCCGCTTCCCGCTGGTGAGTCCTCAGTCCTGATGGCAGTTTCTACCCTTAGCCCAGTTTCCGTTTAACTTCAGTGTGTTAAGCAGTCATTTGAAAAGTAATTAGTTATAAGCCACAGTTACTTCTCCCAGAGTAAACTGCTACTGATTTATCGTTCACAATAAAAGTAATCACCATTAGTTACCGCAAAAGTAACTATTGCGCGCTTTTATGCCGCCGCAACCCTCCCCACCCAGCCCCCACCTTCCGCGTGTTTCCAAAGCCAGCTGAATAGAGCCGACGACAAAGACAAGAACCGGCAGAGAGTTTAGCATTTACCGCAACCTCAACGAAATATGATTGGGGAACGCCATTCGATTCGGCCTATAAACCCCCGGGCCCAGATAGCGCGAAAAGTATAGATACCGCAACAGTCCTTCCATCTCTTTGTGCTTCACTTCACATCAGTCCTTCCTCTCTGTCCATCCCTATCTTATCGTAATCTCTTAACTACAAGCTGAGCTAGCATCTCCTCAGGTCAAAGTGAAAAAGGTTTGTTAGCATTTCTCAGGTTGTCATAGTAACAAGTATTACCAATGTTATGGTTAGGGTGACTGACTTTGCTAGTTCCTAATAACTGCTTAAACTGCAGCTTTACCTTAATAAGTTTCCCAGACCAGACGAATGATCTCTAAACACCAGAAGCTCGTGGCTTTTAGGTCGGCCTAAAACACAGCAGCCAGCAGGATGGAGGACTTTAGACGTGATTAATCAGCTCAGCGGTTCTGATCCAGCTCAGACTGACTCTCATTATTTATGGCTTCCTGAAAACAACTTCTATTCATCCAATATTTTTGGTTGTAGAGTTTTACTCCTTGTAGAACTAGATGTTCTGTTCAGATCTCAGTATCCTGAGAACTCTAAACAGAACCAGAGAATCTCTTCTCTGATTGGCCAGTCACTTTCCAATCAGTCTGAGCTGTGTGGATGGTGTCCATACCTGCAGCAGGAGGATCAGTTTCACCCACAGCTATATATGATCTAAGGAAGACCGAGTGGTCCAGAGTATTATAGGAACTGATGGATTGCTTCTCTGTGTCTCCAGGCGATTCGATACCTTGCAGAATGTGGACCCAACAGGGAGAAGCTGAAGACAGAGCTTGGAATGATGCTGAGCCTGCAGAACGTTATGCAGAAGTGAGTGACAAAACCCAGATGTTGAGATTATTTAGTCTGACATGAAGCGACGGAGCTTCTACTGTAGAACCTGAGAGGTCCAGTCTAGCTGAGAGGATCCCTGCTCTCAGCCATCTGCCGCTATTAAAGTCTGTTATCATATTTAGTGTTAGAATTCGACATCAGCTCTATTAAGGCCGATTAAGGTCTGATGCAACTGTTGGACCCGGTGGGTTCAGGTCTAATGAATCTGAACCTTACTGCAGGTCCACCACTCCAGGAGAGACCAAACTGCTGGCCTCAGAGATCTATGAGCTCCTGCAGGCGGCGGGCAGCATGGAGGCCGCGGCGGCGCCTGTTAGTGGCAGACGAAAAGCTCAGTTCTTCTTGGGCTCCAGCAACAAGAAAGCCAAGACCGTGATCTTGCAGATTGACGGCCTGGATGACCCGGTCGGTTCCAGAACCTTCCCAGATAAACGCTGCAGAGAAAGCTGCCGGTTTCTGACGCTCTGCCTCTCTGCAGGGTCGGCGGAGTCTCTGTGAGGAGGCCCTGCTGAAGATCCGTGGAGTCATAAGTTTCACCTTCCAGATGGCTGTGAAGAGATGCATTGTCCGGATCCGGTCCGACCTCAAGGCCGAGGTGAGGCGGGTTCTATACAGTCCACTCTGACCAAGTTTCTCCATAAAGGAAACAGGCTTTACAGTAAATGACTAGAGAAATTAAATCCTCAGAATTAATGGAAATTACACTAAAAACAGAAACAAAACCAGATTTTCCTCTCCCATGTTGCTCCGAATGAACGGGATGGTTCCTCTGGGTCCTAATGCCAGGCATATTCACTCTGTGCCTGAAAATCAGAGTACTTTTGTGAAATACATTTTTCTACCTTGTAAACTAAAATGTCTGACCATGTCATTTATGTGAAAGGGTCCCCTGACGATGTGTGTCTCTTGGTTTTCCAGGCGCTGGCGTCTGCCATCGCCGCCACTGAGGTCATGACTGCTCAGCAGGTGGTGAAGGCGGAGAACGGAGAAGAGGTCAGGTCACCTGATAAATTACTATTTCCTATTTCTTTCGTACCAGTGGGGGCTTATCAAAATGTATGTTGACCTACTCGCTCTGGTCATCATAATCTGGACCATGTCCTGATGTCCTCTCATAACTCTGTCCTTTCTAATCATATTTTTAATAACCTCTGAGTTTAATCTAACAGAGCCCTCCAACCAAGGATACGTTTTTATTACAGTAGATCATTATCAGACAAATGTGTTACATCTTTTAAAGATGCTCTTCCATATTTAATGCCCGCTCTACCTCAGAACCACCAGCAGAGGGCAGCGATTTAAATTCTACCCTTTCAACAGTTGATGCCCCTTTAGACGGTGGTACTTCCTCGTGTTTGGAAGAAGCTGACAGGGCAGAAATCTCTTTAATCAATTAATCAAATTTCCCGTTTTCAAATATTTAATTTTTGAAAAATCTGTATTTTTTTAACAATAAAACACAATTGAACATTGACTTTCTTTGATACAGGTGAAGATTTCTTGTTTGAAGCAACCTTTAAACTAAAGTAACGTTGAAAATCATTTTTCTATGATCGAGAAACTTTTTATTGTCATTGAAGGATTTTTAATTAATTTAAGTAATTTTTTGTTTAAAGAGATTTATTCTGTGATTGAATAATAAATATCCTACCCATTATGTGATCCAAATAAAAAGAAAACATGACTTCAATCAACAAGTTGCTTCAAACTAAAAATCTTCACTTCTATCCAAAGAAAAACATTTTCAAAGAAAGTGTTCAAATGTGTTTTTCTTTTTCTCAGTTATATTTTTGCCTTCAAACACTTTTTTTGCTTTGATTATAAAGTTATTTTTTGATTGAAAATATTTTTCTTTTTAATTTAATAATAAAGAAACAAATCTAACATGTTTTAGAAGCAGCTTCACGTCAAAGATTGAGTCGCACTTTAAATTCAGGTCATCTCCCTGAACAGATGTTTAAAATAAAACTTAGCTTTACAAAGCTAAGCTAAGTTTTTGTTATCATGAAACCAAAGCAGGAAAAAGAAAAAACAACCTTAAATTAGATTTTGAATGTAAAATTCAAAAGAGGCTCCCTCTCTGGTTGGATTCAGAGCTGTTTCAGGATAAGACCAGATCTTTAATAGATGCTTTTATAGATAAACTGAAGTCCAGCCTTAGTTCTATAATGTTTGAGAAAATTGATTCCAGTTGTGATTAGAGACCAGGTCTGTCTCATTATTCCTCCATTAAACCTGAGCTACTGAGATGTTGTTATATTAAAGACCAGCAGGGGGCAGCAGAGCCATGCTGACAGCTGACCTGATAGGTTGGGCTTCCTGTTCAGACTATTCTGGTTCTTTGATCTGTTGAGGTTCCTGGATTATGGAGACTATAAGGCTTCAAACAGCCTGAAAGCAGACTGCTGAAATAAGAACCAGTCGGTTATTTAAGGCCAAAGATTTGGGACCAGTTGATGATTGTTCTCATCTGAGATTTTAAATATCCCGGGAAAACGCACCTCCATCTGGTTCTGGTTAAACATTTAGTTCTGAGTGGTTTAACTGGGCCTGTTTGTGGACCAGTGGGGGGATGCTACTGGTTGATGGCTGGATCCATCTGGGTTCTGTTAGAACCTTTCTCTGGGTGACTCGATGGAACTCGTTTCCTTGATATGTTCTGACTAACTCAGAACATCCTGCTGAGTGTTTAACCGTTTTCCCAGGTTCAGGTCCTGTTTCTCTCTGTTTGCCTCAGGAGAGTTCTGCGGTTTTCCTCCCTGGAGTCGTCCAGCTGGGAAGAACCTTTAGCCTCCCTCTGGGGGTTCTTCTTAGAAAGAAAAAAAACTAGTGAAGGAGGTAAAGATCAGTTTCTAATGGTGGCCCATCTGGACCCCAAATGGTTCCTCATTTTATTAAAGTGTTCATCTCTATTTGGTCTGTCTGGTTCTGATATCCAGGACCAGGAGATCATGGAGAACCTCTGGGTTCCTACAGGGAACCATCATCCCCTGGAAGCTCACAGTGACCCATGGATAGAACCGGGTCTGGTACCATGCTACTGAACAGCAGTTCTGCTCGTTCACTAAAAAAATCAGAGTTTCAGAACCAGACTGATGATGAATCCATTACTATTCAATTGTCAGATTAAAACAGGGTTTCTTGCTCAGATTGGCTAAGAGTGTGGATTTCCTTTGGTCACCCCGTTTTTACTACCTTTTTAGAGAAGGTAGGGTTTTCCGGTGGAGAACGGCCCAACCTGTCCTGTGACGTCCCCTACTGTGACTGAATGATTGGTAAAGTTGGATGGATGGTTTATCCATGATGAGCGGTCACATTTAGGAGGCCTCCAGGTGGGAGTGAGAGTAGATGAATTTGGCCTTATTAGATTTATAGGCTCAGGTTATCTAGTCTAAGGTAAATTAAAAATAATGTGCGCATAGGAAACTAAAACAGCCTTCCCTACTTTAATTAGATGAAACCCAAATTGTTGTTAAATGCTGGAACTGTGGTCTTAAGTGAGAACATTTTGGTCTGTGAAGCTTTTGATTGTGATTACTTTTGATCTCTGATTAATAATAGATCATCAATTATAGATGCTCTCTGAGTCGCCTGGTCTTCAAAGATGTGTCGCTTCTTGTGTTTAAAGTTACCTGTAAAAACGGTAACTATCAGGGGGAGTTGTTAGGTTAATTCTTTATACATCATGTGCATTCGTTATTTTGTTAGATTAGATTAGAGCAGAAGGGGCCTTCCCTTCACATGGTGGGATGTCACGTGTGTACGGAGGTCATCTAATCAGGACAGCCTTCATGTCTTTAAAAATACACAGGATATGGGCACATCTTGGAGCCGGACAGATAGAGGAGAGCTATCTGTAATCCTGAGGCATAGAGGCAAGATGCATGAAGGTCAGGGCATTGATGGCGTGTCAGTTTCTGATACGGACAGCTAAGCATCCACCTGAGGCAACACATAGACTCATGAGCTATAAGAAGCAGGAGATGACCTTGTTCGGGGCTCAATCTTTGCCGGACGCTTGAGGACGTGATTTTTGAGCCCACAGCTGTGCACAGCCTCTAAGCATTTTTCTCTGTCCTGTAAAGACCACCTGATCTGGAATAAACTCTGTTACTTTTTACTCCTGTTTTTATTATTGTCCTTTTTTTTATCCTTTTTATGGTTTTACCGAGTTTGGAGTTAAGAGTAGTAAATGACTTGCTCCCAGGAAAAGAACCGTGAGGAAGCCTCGAGGCACTGTGTTTTTAGGGGACATAACTTCCATCATTAACAGTACCAATAAGCCCAGAACTTTCCAACAGGAGGAATCAGAACTTGGCCCGGTGCGTCCCCATCCTGGGAGCTCCGCTGTCCCTCATGGTTCTGATCCAGCCTCACCTCCTTAGGATGTCCTCTGGTTTTACAGAAGCCTGTTTATCAGCAGCAGAACCAGCAGGATGGGGGAGAACCATGGAAGGTTCTATACCCAACCTCCACCAGGAGAGGGCGCCTCAGAACCGAGCTGATCTGACTTCTTGATTCTATGGAAATATTTGGACTCTAAAGGCGATGGGTGTGGGAATAATTCTGGGCCTAACAGGTTCCTCACCCTCGGTCCAAGAACTAATGGCCTATTTCACAGCAGAACCTTCAGGTTCAGTTCTAGTGGCTGTTTTGGGTCAGTGGTGTTCAGAACCTAGAGGCCCCTCATCATTTGGACCCCTCTTTCAGCTCTGACTCGGGACCAGCTGCCTTCTGAACCGGTCCGTTCTGGTGAGACTAAGAACAGACCCGGCTGTGTTCTGTGAGACCGAGGCGGTCCGATTGGATCAATGCTGCTGTTGTTCAGCTTCAGAGGGTCACTGTGGGTCAGACTGGAGCCGTCTAAAAGCAGAACCAGACTGTGGATCCTCAGAACCGCCCAGGACTGATCCTTCAGATTAAAAGTTCTCCGCAGATGTTCTCCTGCTTGTCCATCAGGAACCGGACCCCCTATTCAGCCCACAGAGCGGGAACCTTTGGGTCCTCAGAACCACAGGAACGTTGCTCATCCCAAACCTCAGAAAGTGAAAGTTCTGTGCAGGGAATCCCCTGATCTGATCTCAGAGCGGTGATCTCAGGGAGTTCTGCAGAAACCAGCCCACATCATGCTGACTGGGCCCAGTCTGAACTGGTTTCACTGCCAGGAACTCAGCGGGGGAGATGATTTCCCAGAACGATCTAATCAGGGTTCTTTGTTCCTGGTTCAGTGAGCTGCTAATTAGAACCATCTGGACCAAGCAGCTCCAACAGGCTGCTGATGCTCATGTTTCACCCTGTTTGGATCAGAACCAGAACCAGCCGCTGCGACATCCTGGGTCCAGATTCTGATCCATCCCGGTCAGTTAATGCATCAGAACCATTAAACTGGACCTTCATGCTGGACTCTGAGATGTTATCTCTCTAGCTGCTTATGCTGGTCCTCAACTTTATTTATATATCACATTCACAACAACACTGCTGCCCAGACTGCTTCACAGCAAACATATAAAAGCAAGGAATACAATAAACTATATTGAAAGAACAATAATCTTTAATAAAAAAAAGAAAGCCTGTGCAAGCAAGTGGGTTATAAAGGAGCCATTTAAGCATTTTAAAACAATCAAAAGGATCTTGGTGGATCTGGTGGCAGATGGACGAGCACAGGTTAGTGTTCCTGCTCAGCATTGAGGAAATTTTGGGCCCTCTGAAACTGAGAGCTACAGGAAATGTTAATAGAATAGACATCCACATTATCTGTTCTAGGTTGTGTCCCTCTCTTCTGTCCCTTCTTCTTCTTGTTTTCCTCTCTATGTTTTGTACTCAGCTGACTTTTTCTGTTGTCTCTAAAGGAATTCTATTCATTTCTAAATGAAAAGGTTCATTCGCCTCAGTGGCAGATGGGTCAGCCATTACTCTTTACTCGGTTCTGCTGGAGTTTTTCCTCTCTCCACTGTCTCTACAAGCATGCTTTAGTGTGAGGGATTGCTGAAGAGTCAATGAGTCGATGCAATCAGCTGGTTTTCCTTAGATAGAAAACTTTTGAATCAATCTGACTGGATGATCTGGGTGAACTGAAAAGTGCCTTGAGATGACGCGTGTTGTATTTAAATAGAAACTGAATTTAATTGAATATATTCAGCGTTAAAATTTCAAAATAATACAACTTTGTTTTTTCCATTTAGATCCAAGATAATTTGTTCCATCAAATTTTTTATTTCTCACAAACAATTTGACAAGATTTGGAAACTTGTGTTTTTAGAAAATCAAACCAAGTAAACATATGACAGAATTAGATGGATGGATGGTTTGATTTTTCCTCCTATGTTCTGTGGAAAGTATGTTTCATCTTTTAGACTGCATTCCCATCTGACTTAGACTGAAATGGTTCCATGGAATAAGTTCCAGATGGGTACCCGGGTCAGCTTCTGGTTTAGGTTCTGGTCAGGCTGTGTACTGGTTCTGGTCGGGTTCTGGTCAGGGTCTGGTCTAAGTTCCTAGGGCAGGCTGTTGTGGTTGGATTCTGGCCAGTGGCCCTCTGATCTGGTTCTGGCTGGGTTTTGCAAGGTTCTGGTCTCAGTTCTTGTCAGGGTTCTGGTGCAGTTCCTGGTAAGGTTCTGGTAAGGCCCTGGTTGGGTTTTGGTGTGGTCCTGATCATTCCCTGAAATGCTGTGCTCTTATTGTGAAGGTGAGTCTTATTGTGAAGGTGAGTCTTATTGTGAAGGTGAGTCTTATTGTGAAGGTGAGTCTTATTGTGAAGGTGAGTCTTATTGTGAAGGTGAGTCTTATTGTGAAGGGCAGGCAGTCTCCTCCCTGATCAGACCAGTTCACACTCTCAGCAAACCGAAGCAGAAGCATGTCGTTGGTGCCGCCTCGTCCTCCTCAGTGCTGTGATCGGCCCCTGGTTTGGATTCTCATGGGTTACGGAAGAACCAGGTTAGTCTCCTCCCGGTTCGGTTCGGTTCGGTAATGCTTCCAAATGAGTGACAGGAACTCTGTTCGGACAAAGGAAAAGTTCTGTAGCTTTGATCTTTGATCCTCTGTGAGCTGGACCTTATGAAGTTCGGTTCTGATCCAGTCTGTATCCTACCAGAACCAGAAGTTCTCATCATTGGCTGATCTACTGATGGAAGGATGAATGGATGGATGGATGGATGGATGGATGGATGGATGATGATGGATGGATGGATGAGGATGGATGATGGATGGATGAGGATGGATGGATGGATGGATGGATGATGGATGGATGGATGGATGGATGGATGGATGGATGGATGATGATGATGGATGATGGATGGATGGATGGATGGATGATGGATGGATGGATGATGGATGGATGATGGATGGATGGATGGATGGATGGATGGATGGATGATGGATGGATGGATGGATGGATGGATAACGGATGATGGATGGATGGATGGATGGATGGATTAGATGGATGGATGGATGATGGATGATGGATGGATGGATGATGGATGGATGGATGATGGATGGATGATAGATAGACGGATGGATGGATGAATGACGGATATGACCTGACAGATGATGGATGGATGGATCTTGACGATTTGGATGGATTTAATCTAGATGGATGACCTGGATGGATGAGGATTGGATGGATTTGACCTTTAATGGATGGATGACCAATGGATTTGGATTTGGACCTTTAATGGAATGGATGGATGATGATGGATGATGATGAATGATGGATGGATGGACCCATTGATGGATGGATAATGGATGGATTGATGGATGGATTTGGACGGATGATGATGGATGGATGGATGGATGGACGGATGGATGGATGGATGGATGGATGATGGATGGATGGATGGATGGACCTGGACGGATGGATGGATGGATGGATGGATGATGATGGATGGATTAATGGATGGATGGATGGATGGATGGATGGACCTTAATTTTACCTTGACCTAATTTTAATCTTGACCTGACCTGACCCGATTTACCTTAATTTTAATCTTAATTTTAATGGACCCATCTTTATTAACCTTTATCTTACCTTTAATTGACCCAATTTTAATTTTAATCTTTAATCTTAATCTATTAATCTTTTTAATTTAATTTAATCTTAATCTTAATCTTATCTTAAATTTTAATTTAAATCTTTAATTAATCTTAACCTTAATTCACGGATTAACCTTACCTTTAATTTTTACCCTGGAATGGAATTAATCTTAATTTTAATCTAATGGATGGATTTAATTTAATTTTAATTCTAATCTTATCTTTAATTTTAATTTTAATTTTAATGGACCTGGAATTCAATTTTAATTTTAATTGGACGGATTTTCGATTAATTTTAATTACCTTTATGGACGGACGGACCTTTAACCTGGAATCTTGGACTTTTACCGAATGGATTTTTAATCTGATGGACCTTACCTTCTCACCCACCACTTTAATTTTACCCACCCCTTTAATTTTAATTCTAATTTTACCTTAATTACCTAATCTTTATCTTAATTTCACCCACCCGCATCTTAATTTCTAATCTTAATCTTAATGCTTAATCTTAAATTTTAATCTTCTTTAATCTTTAATCTTTACCGCAATCTTAATTTTACCTTAATTTTACCACCTTTTAATCAATTTTATTTTAATTTTAATCTTATCTTTCTAATCTTTTACTTTACCTACCTTGATTTTAATCCTAACTTTTATCTTAATCTTAATTCCACCTTGGACGGACGGAATTCACTTTTAACGGATTTTAATTCCGAATTGATCTTTAATCTAATTTTACGGACGGAAATTTTAATTTATCGCTTTATTTTAATCTTTTAATCTTTAATTCTAATCTTTGAATTCGACCTTTAATTTAATCTTAATTTTAATCTTTATCTTTAATCTTGGACGGATCTTAATCTTTATCTTTACCCTATAATTCATCTACCTTAATCTTAATCTTTAATCTTAATCTTTAATCTCTAATCTTTAATCTTAATTCATTATCTTAATCTTGACCCTTAATTTAATCTTATCTTTAATTTAATCTTTAATCTTTACCTTTACCTTAATATTTTTAATTTTAATCTTAATTAATTTTAATTTTAATCTTAATTTTAGAATTACTTTTAATTTAATTTAACCAATTTTAATTTTTCCACTTTTAATCTTTAATTTAATCTTTAATTCAATTTTAATCTTATCTCAAATTTAATTTTAATTTAATTTTAATTTTATTAACCTTACTCTTAATCTACCTTTACCTTTACCTTTTAATCCTAATTTTAATTCTAATTTTAATTTTAATTTTAATTTAATTTTATCTTTCTAATTACTAACCTTTACTTTAATTTTAATCTTAATTTTAATTCAATTTTAATTTTAATCTTTATTTTATCTTTATTTTACCTGGATCTTTAATTCCACTTAATTATGGATTTCACCTTAATTTACCCCACATCTTTAATTCTAATCTTAACCCAATTCATGGATAATTCTTAATGAATAATTTGGACTTTAACCTTGGATGTGGACTAACCCACTTTAATCTTTTAATTTTAATGGACCCACTTAATTTTAATTTACCTTTAATTTGATTTACCTGCCATAATCTTTACGGATGGACGCATGGATAATTTTAATCTTAATCTTTACCTTTGGATTAATCTTTAATTTTACGGATGCGACCCGCCATTTAATCTTAATTTTAATTTTTAATCCATTTTAATTTTAATTTTAATCTTTACCTTTAACTTACCTTTATCTTGAATTTAATTCACAATCTTTTAATTTTACCTTACCTTTAATCTTAATTCAATCTTAATTCACTTAATTCACCTTAATAATCTTTAATTCACCTTTTATCTTAACTTTCTACTTTAATTTCTTTTAATCTTTAATCTTAACCTTAATCTTTATGGATGGGATTACCCAATCTGGACTCCAATCTTATTCAATTTAATTCTTAACCTTTTAATTTTAATCTTTAATTGCACTTAATCTTTAATTTGATTTTAATCTTCTATTCTTAATTACCTTACCTTTTAATCTTTAATCTTTACTTTAACTTTAATTCTTACCTTTAACTTTTAATTTTACCCAATTCAATTTTAATGGATTAATCTTTACCTTAATCTACCTTAACCTTATTTTACCTGCACTTTAATTTTAATTTAATTCTACCTACCTTTACCTTTACCCTACCTTAATCTTTACTTAATCTGCCTATTTTAATCCATAATCTTAATTTTAATTTTATGCATTTACCTCCTAATCTTCTAATCTTACCCATGGACCTTTAATCCTTTTAATGCTATGCATTGACCCTTACCTCATGATTAATTTTAATGGATGATTAATTTTATCTCCAATTTAATCTTAATCTTTAATTTTAATCTTTACCTTTTAATTTTATCTTACCTTAATTTTATGGATGGATTACCTTAATGAATTAATCTAATCTTAATTTTAATCTTTTAAATTTGACCTTTTAATCCATGACCTTTAATTTTAATCTTTAATCCGGACTAATTTTGACTAATTTTATTTTACCTTTAATTTTAATCTAATTACTTTGGAATCTTAATCTTAATTTAATCTTTACCCGGAATTTAACGGATCTAATCTTTTAATCTTTTATTCATCTTATCTTTAATCTTTTAATTCACTTATCTTAATTTAATCTACGAAATTTTAATCTTAATCTTTATCTACCTTTAATCTAACCTTTACCTTTTATCTTTACCCTTAATTAACTTTAATTTTACCCGCAATTTACGGACCTGACCTTAATCTTACCTTAATTTAATTTAACTTTATCTTTAATCTTAATTTTAACCTTACCACTTTTAATTCTAATCCTAATTTTATCTTACCCTACCTTTAATTTTAATTTAATCTTAATTTTGCATTCTTATCTTTAATTCAATCCTTAATCTTTAATCTTAATTTACGCATTTAATTTTAATTTTACCTTAATTTAATTTAATCTTTAATTTTATCTTTAATCCTGACCTCTTAACTGCAATCCACTAATTTTAATTCACCTTTAATTTTTACCAAAACTTTAATTATACCTTTGATCTTTAATTCTTAATTTAATCTTAAATTAATTTTATTTATCTTTACATGGAATCTTTAATTACCTTTAATTTATGATGGAATTAATGGATGGATGTTAATCTTATCTTTATGGAGTAATTTGGATTTTTGATGGATTTTAATTGATGAATTAATGGATGATGGATGGATGGAATGGAATGATGGATGGATTTTGTGATGGATTTATGCATGGATGGATGGATGATGGATGATGGATGGATGGATGTTTTATGGAAAAAGTTAATGGATTTCTACCTTTATGGACCTTTTAATTTTAATCTGGATGGATGATGGATGGATGATGGATGGATGGATGGATGATGGATGGATGGATGGATGGATGGATGATGGATGGATGATGGATGGATGGATGGATGATGATGGATGGATGATGGATGGATGGATGGATGGATGGATGGATGGATGGATGGATGGACGATGGATGGACGGATGACGGATTGATGACGGATGGACGGACTGGCGATGGATGTTATGGATAGGATGATGATGGATGACGGATGGATGGATGGATGGATGATGATGGATGGATGGATGATGGATGGATGGATGGATGGATGGATGGATTTGATTGGATGTATGGATGATGGATGGATGGATGGATGGAGCTTTAGTTCTGCAGGTTGTTTCTTTGGTTTTCCAGAACTTCTCATCCCAGATGTTCGGATATGAAAGATCATCATCATCATCATCATCATCATCAGGCTGCTGCTCTGCAGACGCTCAGCTGTGAACTAAAAGGGGAAGTAACCACGGTAACCCTGACCACCATGACAACGCTTCCGGACTCATTGCATCTGAGGAACCGTGACTCAGCAGCTGATGGTTGGATTTTATCAGGTCACTGGGAGCCTTCCAGAAGCCCAGACCGGGCCAGGATCCACCCAGGCCTCAGACCGGCAGCAGCTGTTCTACAGGATCAGGGTCCAATCGGGTCAGCAGCAGATTACAGCTGTTAGTGAGGACTCATCTCCAGCAGGATGAGGTCCACCCTGTCTATCACAAACAAACCACTTCCTGTTTGGACCGCTGGACGGCAGCTCTGCTGCAGGGAGGCGGGGCTTCTGGATGCTTCCACATTCCTCTGACTGAAGCATAATGGCCGGAAGCAGGAGGTCCTCCATCAGTGGGACCCGGGCTCCAGCAATTCAGAGACCCTGAGGGAGGAGGAGGAGGAGGAGAAGGAGGAGGAGGGAGGAGGAGGAGGCGGCTCATGGTCTGCTCCATACTGTTGTGGTTTAGTCTGTTTGCTTCTGATGTGGCCCAGTTCAGGCTGAGCCCTCAGAGAAATGCAGCAGCTTCAACTGAGGTTCAGACATGAAAGGCTGGAGGCGCGCCCCGCTACGGGACAAGTTCTGTCCTGTTAGAACTACCGACCCAATCCGCATTAACAGCTTCTGATTTCTCCTGGAGGAACCAGCTTCAAAAGAACAGCACACTGCTTCAGAACCGGGACCATGAACCTGAGACACCTCATGTTGTTTCAGAACCTCATGGTGTTTCAGAACCTCATGGACATCATGAACCTCATGGTGTTTCAGAACCTCATGGTGTTTCAGAACCTCATGGTGTTCCAGAACCTCATTTCAGAACCTCATGGTGTTTCCAGAACCTCATGGAACCTCATGGTGTTTCAGAACCTCATGGTGTTTCAGAACCTCATGGTGTTTCAGAACCTCATGGAACCTGTTTTCAGAACCTCATGGTGTTTCAGAACCTCATGGTGTTTTAGAACCTCGGCGCAGAACCTCATGTTGTTTCAGAACCTCATGGTGTTTCAGAACCTCATGGTGTTTCAGAACCTCATGGTGTTTCAGAACCTCATGGTGTTTTAGAACCTCATGGTGTTTCAGAACCTCATGGTGTTTCAGAACCTCATGGTGTTTTAGAACCTCATGGTGTTTCAGAACCTCATGGTGTTTCAGAACCTCATGGTGTTTTAGAACCTCATGGTGTTTCAGAACCTCATGGTGTTTCAGAACCTCATGGTGTTTCAGAACCTCATGGTGTTTTAGAACCTCATGTTGTTTCAGAACCTCATGGCTGTTTCAGAACCTCATGGTGTTTTAGAACCTCATGGTGTTTTAGAACCTCATGGTGTTTCAGAACCTCATGGTGTTTTAGAACCTCATGTGGTGGAACACTCATGGCTTTTCAGAACCTCATGGTTGTTTCAGAACCTCATGGTGTTTCAGAACACTCATACAGTGTTTCAGAACCTCATGGTGTTTTAGAACCTCATGGTGTTTCAGAACCTCATGGTGTTTTAGAACCTCATGGTGTTTCAGAACCTCATGTTGTTTCAGAACTTCTTGGTGTTTCAGAACCTCATGGTGTTTTAGAACCTCATGGTGTTTCAGAACCTCATGGTGTTTTAGAACCTCATGGTGTTTCAGAACCTCATGCACTGTTGTTTGAGAACCTCATGAATTACATTTGTTGCTCCTCGCCCTCATGTTTCATTTCAGAACCTCTTGGTGTTTCAGAACCCCTCATGGTGTTTTAGAACCCTCATGGTGTTTCAGAACCTCATGTGGTGTTTCTAGAACCTCGCCCAATGGTGTTTCAGAACCTCTAGCGGTGTTTCAGAACCTCATGGTGTTTTAGAACCTCATGGTGTTTCAGAACCTCATGGTGTTTTAGAACCTCATGGTGTTTCAGAACCTCATGGTGTTTCAGAACCTCATGGTGTTTCAGAACCTCATGGTGTTTTAGAACCTCTGGTGTTTCAGAACCTCATGGTGTTTTAGAACCTCATGGTGATTGAGACCCTCATGTTGTTTCAGAACCTCTTGGTGTTTCAAGAACACTCATGGTGTTTTAGAACCTCATGGTGTTTCAGAACCTCATGGTGTTTCAGAACACTCATGGTGTTTTAGAACCTCATGGAGGAGATCATGTTTGTTTCTGCATGGTATTTCAAACACTTCAATTGAGTATCAACGGACACTCATGGATGATTGACTTCGAACCCTGTTGTTTCATAGAACCTCTTGGTGTTTCAGAACCTCATGGTGTTTCAGAACCTCATGGTGTTTCAGAACCTCATGGTGTTTCAGAACCTCATGGTGTTTTAGAACCTCATGGTGTTTTAGAACCTCATGGTGTTTCAGAACCTCATGGTGTTTCAGAACCTCATGGTGTTTCAGAACCTCATGGTGTTTTAGAACCTCATGGTGTTTCAGAACCTCTTGGTGTTTCAGAACCTCATGGTGTTTTAGAACCTCATGGTGTTTCAGAACCTCATGGTGTTTCAGAACCTCATGGTGTTTCAGAACCTCATGGTGTTTTAGAACCTCATGGTGTTTCTCCCAGGAACCCCCGGTTGTTTCAGAACCTCATGGTGTTTCAGAACCTCATGGTGTTTCAGAACCTCATGGTGTTTCAGAACCTCATGGTGTTTTAGAACCTCATGGTGTTTCAGAACCTCATGGCAGTTTCAGAACCTCATGGTGTTTCAGAACCTCTTGGTGTTTCGCGAACCTCATGGTGTTTGTAGAACCTCATGGTGTTTCAGAACCTCATGGTGTTTCAACCCTCAGACCCCTCAATTTTGTTTCACATACCTCATGGTGTTTCAGAACCTCATGTTGTTTCAGAACCTCATGGTGTTTCAGAACCTCATGGTGTTTTAGAACCTCATGGTGTTTTAGAACCTCATGGTGTTTCAGAACCTCATGGTGTTTTAGAACCTCATGGTGTTTCAGAACCTCATGTTGTTTCAGAACCTCTTGGTGTTTCAGAACCTCATGGTGTTTTAGAACCTCATGGTGTTTCAGAACCTCATGGTGTTTTAGAACCTCATGGTGTTTCAGAACCTCATGGTGTTTTAGAACCTCATGGTGTTTTAGAACCTCATGGTGTTTCAGAACCTCATGGTGTTTTAGAACCTCATGGTGTTTCAGAACCTCATGTTGTTTCAGAACCTCTTGGTGTTTCAGAACCTCATGGTGTTTTAGAACCTCATGGTGTTTCAGAACCTCTTGGTGTTTCAGAACCTCATGGTGTTTTTGAACTCTCATGGTGTTTTCATGTTGTTTTTCAGAACCCTCATGGTGTTTCAGAACCTCATGGTGTTTCAGAACCTCATGGGATTTCAGAACCTCATGTTGTTTCAGAACCTCTTGGTGTTTCAGAACCTCATGGTGTTTTAGAACCTCATGGTGTTTTTAGAACCTCATGGTGTTTCGAACCTCATGTTTCAGAACCTCATGTTGTTTCAGAGTCCAGGTTCTAAATGTGTTTCAGAACCCAGGTCCGGTTTCCCTGCAGCAGAGTAGCTCAGAAGTAGAGTTCAGGTGTCGGTTTTCGGATCGGCTCGGCGCAGGAGGACTGGGTTTCATCTTTTGTTGCACAACAATGTGGGACTTTGTTCCATTTCTGCTCCGGTTCCAGGGAACAGATCTGCTGATAGTCTAAAGTTCATCCAGGGAATCATTAACGTGGGAGGAGAAAGTTCTGGGCTGAGATCCAAACCTCCGCTAATCCCAGAGAAATTAAAGGCAGCGCCTCTGTTTGTGTTGCAGGAAGCCGGATGAACCTCCTCTGATCAAAGGCTGGATCCCCTTCATCGGGAAAGTTCTGGAGTTCGGGAAGGATGCTCACGGGTTTCTAGAGAAACATAAGAGGAAGTATGGAAGACGTGTTCACGGTCCGTGATCGCAGGCTTGGTTCTGGAAAGGTGACAGTGGGAAAGCTGAGCGCTGAGCAAAGCAGGAGGAAACAAGCCAAGTAAGTGCATTATTCCATGTTGGCTCTTCGATCAGCTCGCTTTTCTGCCATGAATCTTCCAGCTGATTAAACTGAAGCTAAAACAGCATTAAAAACACATTTAAAGGAAAACAATACAAAACCCCGGTAGCAGTTTGACATAAAGCATTTTAAAGGTTTACATTTCACAGACCTCCTCCCTTATTTTATAAACTGCTCTAGAAATATGGGGAAAAAAATGAAGAGGATAAGTGTCACTGAATGCGCAAAAATCTGACTGCTTTTCACAACATTTTGACTTTAATTCACGACATGGCCTAGACTTTCAGAGAAAGTGCAAAGTATGCGGAAAAACAAGAAATATGATCATGAACAGTTTTAGGAAATGACACATACTGCCAGTCTACGCCTCAGCAACAAACCAACGTTAGCAGTAGCTCCCATCAACTATTTCAAACCAACTGTTAGAGGTAGGGTCTAAATGGGATGAACTGGTTTGGCCTCCATCCCATTAAAGGTTTGGAGCAGAGGGGGATTAAAGATGGAGGATTAAGGTGTGCTCTGCCTTCTTCCTGCAGGTAAATACATGACCTTCATCATGAACCCCCTCCTCTACCCCCAGCATCATCAAGCAGGGCCGGCAGCTGGACTTCCACGAGTTCACCGATAAGGTGGCCCCCGTCACATTCGGCTACCCGCCCGTCCTGGGCAACACCTTCCACGGCCTTTGGGAGCAGATCAAGCGCTCCTTCCAGCTGCTGCAGGGAGATCACCTGGAGCCGCTGACGGAAAGCATGATGGGTAACCTGATGCTGGTTTTCCGTCAAGACCATCTGGACCGGGCGGGTGACTGGAGGAGCGGCGGCCTGTACGAGTTCTGCTCCTCCGTCATGTTCGAGGCCACCTTCCTGACCATCTATGGCAAACCGGCGAGCGGCGTCCGCCACCGAGGGATGGACGATCTGAGGAGGGACTTCAACAAGTTCGATAGCATGTTCCCGTTCCTCATCGCTCAGATTCCCATCTGGCTGCTGGGCCGGACCAAAGCCATCCGCCAGAAGCTGATCTCCTACTTCCTGCCGCAGAAGATGTCCTCGCTGGTCCAACACCTCCCAGTTTATCCAGAGAGCTGGGCTGTTTTGAAGCGGCTTGCGATAAAGCTGAAGGGCGTGGTGCTGGTGGGTCATCCATGTTAATCCAGTTAGAGGGGGAGGGGTGTACGGATCATTAAACATCAAGAGATTATAGGTTATGAATTCCGGCTGCCAGAGACTAAACCTGAGTTTAACTGGTTCTGACCTCCAGCTCATCACTTTTGCCATCCTGTGGGCGTCCGTGCGGCAACACGCTTCCTGCTACCTTCTGGGCCACCTACTTCCTGGTGAGCCAGCCCCAAAGCCCCTTGAAGGTGGTTCCGCACGGTCAGGAGATCCTGGACGTCTTGAGGGGACGCAGTTAAGTATGCCGCAGTTCGCACGCCGGGACGTCGCCCCGGCTCTCAGCAAAGAGCAGCTGGATAGCAAGCTTATCTTTCTGGGTCAGTAGGCTTTCACTCTGGTCTCTGCTGGCGTTGGTAAATCCCGGTCGATAGGCCCGCTTTCTCCCCGCTTCCCAGAGAGCTCCATCAACCAGAGCCTCCGCCTTTCCTCGGCCTCCATGAACATCCGGGTGGCTCAGGAGGACTTCAGTCTGCGGCTGGACAACGACCGATCAGTGGGCGTCAGGCAAGCAGACGTCATCGCCCCAGTACCCTCAGAGTCTCCATCTGGACCCCGAGCCCTATGAGGAGCCCCAGGTACCGCCGTGAAAAATGCCGGCTTATCCACAGAGGGTTTATCCAGAGGTAGCAGGGGCTTCATCTGCTAGGAGGTCTTATGGTTCATGTTGGCTTTGGGGATGTTCTGCTGCC
>JAGKQL010000071.1:244114-255027 GCA_018398635.1 Cyprinodon brontotheroides | reverse complement strand
ATGGAACGTGCAATCAGCTGGTTTTCATAGATAGAAACTTTGAATCAATCCTGACTGGATGATCTGGTGAACTGGAAAGTGACCTGAGATGACATGATGTGAGTGGAGCTATAGAAATAAACTGAATAGAATTGATGGGGAGGCGGTCATTGGAGGCTGATCGCGCCTCGTTGCCTCCTGTATGCTACACCAGCCTGCTTGAAAAATAGTCACACGACTGGAGAATTGGTCCGAAAAGGACAAAAAACCGTACAGCGTATGCGCGGCTTAAGTGAAAATGGGGACGAACACGTAGGACGGCTTTACATAAACACCAGAATGATTGACAGATAGGAGGACCACTTATTTTGATGATCCACCCAGAAATAGAACATCCTCCTCTATAGCTTTAACTAGATGGCAGCATCATCGGCTGCTGCTATGGAGGACCAGCTCTACCATATGTGAAAATAAATACAGAAATAAATAAATGCTCAATAAATAAATAAATAAACATACAATTAATTGCCCCCAAAATAAAACTAATAAATGTAGGCAGAAATTAAATGATACAGTGAGACATAAATGTATATATCTTTTACTTAGCTTCTTTATTTATCCGCCTTTGTAATAATTACATTATTAATTTATTTATTGTCCGTTATAAACTTTAACTTTATTACTTATTTTTTCAGGTATTTATGTGGATGTTGTAATATTTTTGTCTGTTTTATTCTTTCTTTGTATTTTTTACCCTATTTATTTCTGTCCTCATTTCTGCCTCATTATGCTCATGAGGAGGGGGCGTGGCTTAGAGGGTCCCCTTCTGCCCATTGGTTGGTTAGCATTTTACTGCATCGCTGCATCATTTCACTCGATGGTGAGTACGGACTCGTGTTCTCGCCGAGTCTGTTCTGGAGAAGAACACAGGAAAGTCTGGACTTGGGGAGAACGCAGGCGCACTGATGACATCACCACATTCAGCTGCTTTTCTCCTCCTGTTATTAATAGTCTCTAGATAATAATAAAGTCTGAGTTTTTACATTTGATGGGGAAATAATAATGAACACAGTCAGATAAACACTAATCAAATGAACGTCTTGCTAAATGAGACAAAAAAAGTCCCCATCATGGCCACCTGACACACGGCTATGCAGAGAGAGTTTGGGCCACCAGCCAATGGGCAGAAGGTGACCATATAAGCCACGCCCCCCTCATTTGCATAATGAGGCAGTTATTTAAAAACAACAGAAATAAATAGGGCAAAAAAATACAAAGGAAGAATAAACCAGGCAAAAATATTACAACATGCACATAAATACTTAAAAAATAGATAATTAATAAATAAAACTGAAGAATTTAATGGACAATAAATAAATAAGCTAAATATTACAAAGGCAAATAAATAAAGAAGCTAATTAAAAGAGAGATATACATTTATGTCTCACTGTATCCTTTAATTTCTACCTACATTTATTAGTTTATTGTATTTCGGGGGCATTTAATTGCATGCTTATTTATTAATTGAGCAATTATTTATTTCTCTATTTATTTTTAAATATGGCAGAGCTGGTCCTCCGTAGCGGTAGTCAAGCTGCAGCTCTGAGCATTCAGACATTTTGAGAACAATAAGGAAATAAAAGCTTCTTCTCACCAATCTGCCATAAAAGCAGTTTTAGTCTTTAGGCTCCACTGAGACCAAAGACTAAAACTGGTCTGAGTGGAGCCTAAAGACTAAAACTGGTCTGAGTGGAGCTCAGCAGAGCGGCGTGGAGCCTCACACTCTAAGATCTCATTTTATAATTAGTTTATAATCTTCTTCTTTTACTTTTTCTCCATCACTTTCTGTTCATGATCCTGTTTGTTCGCTAATGTTCTCTGAGGACTAATGAGAAACATTTCTATGTACTGAACATCTTAAGGGGCTCTCAAGGCTGATTTATACTAACTCCTGTCTGCAGTCAGCTACGATTTGGGAGAGGTGCAGCAGAGTGTCGCAGTGAACAAAAAGATGGCTCCGCCCCCTCCGCAGACGCTCTGCTGCACCTCTTCCAAATAGTAGCTGACCACAGACAGTGCCGCAGACAGTGCCGCAGCCGCAGACAGGGCCGCAGACAGGGCCGCAGACAGTGCCGCAGCTGCAGACAGGGCCGCAGACAGGGCCACAGACAGTGCCGCAGCCGCAGACAGTGCCGCAGACAGTGCCGCAGCCGCAGACAGGGCCGCAGACAGGGCCGCAGAAAGGTGGTCGGCTTGTTTTGGTTTTTATGAGCGAAATTTCGGAAAAAAACTCCTGAAGTTTGACCAGCTAGCAGAGCGAGGAGCAGAAGAACGCTGGGACCCTTTTTCCACCTGGATCTCCGCTCTTTTTGGCGCTCATGTCCCTCCATTGTCGGACTACTCGCCCCCACTTCCTCGCCTCCTCGGCCGTATCTAGACCCACAGCGTATAGAGCAGACCACGCTGCAATATTGAGCATGAATCATAAATGTCTGCGACACGCTGCTGCAGGAGGAGAACCAGGCCTTCAGAGTCACAGCATGCAGATGTTTAACTAACCCTGATTTATTTATTTATTTTTTCATCAGCATATAATCCCAACTAAGCCCATCAGGATGTGGAGCCTGGATGGACCCAACATGTTTATGCCGCCGTACCTCGATGTCCACCACGCCGTTCTTGTCACGGTGCGGCGCTTCATAAGCATCCATCTGCTGGCGGGAAACCTTAACCAGCCTCTCGGCCATCTCCCTCCAGCGTCCCGCCACCTCCACAGCGGTGGTCAGGAGGACAAAGTCCATGACAAGTCTGGCCACCAGACCCTGACAGTCCATCTTCAGCAGAGCCTGCAGAGAGACAGAAGATCCCAGGTTACATCCCACAGCCTCCACCCCCCTAAACCTCAGATCCATGAACATTTCTGCTGGAAATAGAAGAAAAAACATCTTCCAGCGGATCGGTGTCTGTTCTAGACTCTGGGGAGAAGAAGTCCAGAACATAAACGTCCCCTCAGAAAAACCCAGCAGGGTTCAGCTGAACACACGTGATCCCGTTAGACGTGTGCTAATCAGCGCGGGACGCCGTCATGGACGTCTTCGTGTTTAAACCAACATGTGACTCAGTTCTCAACACAAACATTTTCATTGCAGAAATAAAGCAGCTTCCGCCTCTGAGATGAACTTAGTCAGTGAATGTTATCTCCATTCTCATGACTCACTGCAGGATAGCCCTGAGAGAGGCTGATGCTGATTGGCTGTTTGCATTGAACTGGTCCGGTCATCGCCCCCCCCCTCTCTCTGCTGAGCTGTTCCTGCAGCTGCCTGCGGTGCATCATGGTGGATTTGCAAATACAGACGTGACATATGCAAATGTGGGTGCATTCATGCAACACAACTGCAGACATTAACAGCAGGAACTACTTCCCTCTGAAGCTCAGGGAGCTTTTTCACTTCCACACCTGAAAGACATTAAAGTGGAAATGATGCTTTAAGGGCAACAGATCAGTTTGTTTAAGGAGTCTTCATATAAAATGTCACCAAACAGGCAGAATGTCAGATTGTTGCTTATAAGCCTGAATAAAAACCATCCAAACCAAAAAACTCTTTAAGGGAATAAAACTTCAGCTTTATAAAACGCTAGAAAAATATTTCCCAACATTTCTCTTCCCTAAAAATATTTCCTCTGTCCAGAACAACGGTCGGATGCAGCTTTTGACTAAACACAGCAAAGGTGACTTTAATGTTCCAATTTAAGCCTCGGATGAAGGAGCAGGAATGTCTGGAATGACAGGATATGGGGGAGGATGGTGGGGGGGGGGGTCAGGAATGCAGACTCTGTGCTCCTTCTGGAGGCGGGATGAGACTAAAGGATGAAACCAGAGGGTGAGGCAGCTCTCCTGCTCTACAGACCCAAACCCTTACATCGAAGAAGGTTCATGCAGAACCAGTCACTTACTGTTTAACTGGACAGGAAATGAAAACTTCAAGCTCTTACTGGAAACCAGTGCTACTAAGCAGCATCAGTTACAGGCTGAGGTCAGTGCGGGAAGTAGTAGGTGGGAAGTAGGAGGGAAGTGGTAGGTGGGAAGTATTAGGTGGGAAGTAGTAAATGGGAAGTAGGAAACCAGAAGTAGTCTGAGGGAAGTAGTAGGCGGGAAGTAGCAGACAATAAGTAGTAGGTGGGAAGTATTTGACAGGAAGTAGAAGGTAGGAAGTGGTAGGCAGGAAGTAGTAGATGGAAGATAGTAGGTGGGAAGTAGTAAATGGGAAGTAGTAGGAGGGAAGTGGTAGGTGGGAAGTAATATGCAGGAAATAGTAGGTGGGAAGTAGGAGGGAAGTGGTAGGTGGGAAGTAGTAGGTGGAAGTAGTATTAGGAGGGAAGTGTTGGGTGGGGTAATATGCGGGGAAGTAGTGGAATTGGGAAGTAGGAGGAAGTGGTAGGTGGGAAAGTAGTAGGTGGGAAGTAGTAGGTGGGAAGTATTAGGCGGGGAGTAGTAAATGGGAAGTATTAGGTGGGAAGTAGTAGGTGTTAGAGTAGTAGGAGGGAAGTAGTAAATGGGAAGTGGTAGGTAGGAAGTAGTATCCCAGAAGAAGAAACAAGAAGTAGTCTGAGGGAGTAGTAGTAGGTGGGAAGTAGTAGGTGGGAAAGTAGTAAATGGGGAAGTGGTAGGTAGGAAGTAGTATCCCGGTAGGAAACAAAGAAGTAGTCTGAGGGAAGTAGTAGGTGGGAAGTAGTAGGTGGGAAGTAGTAGCCAGGAGAGTAGTAGGTGGGAAGTAGTAGGTGGGAAGTAGTAGGAGGGGAGGTGTGGGTGTGGGAGGTGGTGGGTGGGAGTAGTGGGAGGGAAGTAGTAGGTGGGAGTAGTAGGTGGGAAGTAGTAGCCAGGAAGTAGTAGGTGGGAGGTGTAGTAGGAGGGAAGTAGTAGGTGGGAAGTTGTGGGAGGAAGAAAGTAGTAGGTGGGAAGTAGTAGCCAGGGAAATAGTAGGTGGGATGTAGTAGCCAGGAAGTAGTAGGTGGGAAGTAGTAGCCAGGGGAGTAGTAGGTGGGAAGTAGTAGCCAGGAAGTAGTAGGTGGGGAAGTAGTAGGAAGGAAATAGTAGGTGGGAAGTTGTGGGCAGGAAGAAGTGGCTTAAACCAGTTAAGAGCCCAGTTTATGCAAACAAACGACTGCATTAACTGGGTCAGCGTTTGGCAGAGCCACTCTGGAAGCTGCAATCTTGATGTCATTTTTGTGTTAAATATAATTTTTATCCTCCTATTGCTTCTTCCAGCAGTTCTGATGTCATCAATGTTGCAGAATCAATCCAATCTTTGATCTTTAATAATAAAAATTATTTTTTTAGTCAGATTCTCGAGATGTTACATTCCCCTTTTGTATCAGAGCTGTTCTGTTCTTTTTCTATGAAATAAATAAAATGAGGAATGCTGTAATTTATTTGCTGATGGTTCTTCTGTAAACAGAGGCCATGATGGCCGACATCCTAAAAGCATAATAAATCCTCCTCCATAAAGTGAGGACACATCCCTGCAGGTAGTTGCTGCGTCCGGCCGTCCGTGAGGCGTTGCTGATGTGGCCTCAGTCTTTCCTCTAATCCATAAACTAAACAGATTAAAGGTGGTGAGAACGTTATGGAAAATGCTTTTTCTCAAGCATGTGTAATAAAGGCTCCATTACATCAAAGCAAGTGTTTGTAATCTGTAATCTGTAATCTCAATCTGTAATCTGTAATGTCTCATATTATTATGAAAATCTGAGACAAAAAAAATCACAACAGATTCCAGGTCGTCATGATTTACTGAACTTCTGTTCAGGAGGAAAATATTCTCATCTTCTCTCGGGTCACAGAGCAGACTTCCTCCCAATCTCCTCTGTATTATTACCCCATCCCACCCCTCCCACACACACACACACACACACACACACACACACACACACACACACACACTCACCCCCGCCAACCAACCCACGCCCCCTCATCTGTTTCTTTGCAGCCTCTGCACTGAAAGCTTTTCCTGGTGTCTCCACCATTCAGACTCCATGACCAATGTTCTGGTCCATCCTTGGCCGGATCCAGAACCCTCCTGAGGTTGGTTCGCAGTCCTAAACGCGGCCAACGGTCCCGCCCTGTCGCTGGAGGAGGAGCTACAGGAAGTGAAGTGGGCAAAAAGATCGCAGAGGAGGAACAGTTTGTGTTCAGAGATGGCGGTCCCCTTGAAACAGGAAGTGGTTGTTATTCATCGGCTCTATCTGATCTCGCCGAAGTGATTGAAAGGGTCAACGGCTCTGCTGCAGAGCTCAGTGGGAGCTTTGACTGAAAATCCCCTTTTAGCTCAGAACGGTTCCAGCTTCAGACTTCAGAGCTGCTGTCAGAACAGCAGCGGAAGGAACAGCCTCCTCAGTGGCCTGCACTCAATCTATGCCACGTCTTTATCTCCTAGAGAGTCTGAGCTGATTCTAGCAATTAACACCCGATTAGAAATTCCTCTTAACAGCTGTGAGAAAAATGATGCCGTTCAAACTACATCACTTCCTCTCACCAGGGACACAGAAGACATCTTAACTAGTTACTTTTCATTTTTAGATAGAAAACAGATCCAGTAACCAGAAAAGGTGTGGGGGGGTTAACCCTAACAAGCCCCGCCTCCTCATTGAGTTGAGCTCCTTCTGGTCTCACCAGGGTTAAGATCCAACCCTTTGAACTGACACCAAACCAAGCAGCCAGTAGTAAAACCTTCCTATAATCTTTGCCTTTTCCCAGCCTGGATTCATGGTTTCTGAAGCCTTGTTGACTGATGTGTTGGTTCAACAGAACCCCAAACTGGACCTGCAGCTCACTAATAAGTTGACCTCACCTGTCTGGATTCACCTGATAGATTTGCATGGTTCCTGTAACCCTGAGCTGCCATTTCCCTGGGTTCTCTAATTGTCATGATCTGTCCTGTTTGCTCTCCCTTTAGTGGTAATTTCTTTCACCTGTTGTTTTCCCTCCCTGCCTCAATCATAATTTATTCCTCTCACCTGTTTCTTTTGGTTTATATTCAGTTCAGCCTGAGCATTTGGGGCCAGATCATTATTTGTTTTCTGTCAGCCAGTCCGTTCTGTTTATTTCATGGTTCATGTCCTGGATCCTGGTGGCCAGTAAAAAGGGGTTTTGTGTTTGTCTCGGTCTCCTGATTGTCCACTGTTCCTCCCCCGCCCAGACCCCTCTGGGTTTTTGGCTCTATATGTGGGGAGGTTCAGGTTTTTATCCCAGTAAGCCTGGCTCCAAGGTGGAGACCAGTTATAAAGGTCCTGCATCAAGTTCTGGTTCCACATCCTGCCTCGGCTACCCTCTGCTCCTGATCCTGTCTGCTCCTGTGCGTGACCGCCTGGTCCCGCTTCCGGACCCTGTCAGACTCTGAACACGACTGGGAGCTCTAGGATGCCTGGAAGCCTGGATCCTCCCTGTTCCTGTCTGTTCTGGATCCCTGACCAGGATCGGTTCCTGAAAGACCGCTGGAACTGCAGGACTGGGGACAAGCATGGACCGGACTGACATGATGTAAAGGATCTCTGCTCAGGTTTCATGAATTCTGTGCATCTGAATCAAAGTCTGCATTATTGTTTCGGGCTCGGATGAGTTCAATGCTGACTAGAAAACTTTTCATTTCTTTAGTACCTTCTGTGATCCACACCTATTGGAACATTTCAGCTCCAATGATGTCTAGAAATAACCAACAGGCCTTTGCACAATGCTGGTTCGGTTTGCACCAGAATACCTCACAGGGTGCCCACCTTAGTTTATCTGTTGGCTCTGCGCGGTGTGTGTGTGTGTGTGTGTGTGGGTGTGGAAGGGTCAGGGGTATCCTGTCATAGAAAATGTTGAAACTAAGATTCTCTAAAATGCTATTTCCTGCTTTTTGAGGCGGAATGCAGCTAACTTTCTGTCTTTGTTCCAAAACTACTTTTGTCTGGATTCTGGGAAGTATGTGAGCTTGACTAGAGGTTGACATTTCATAAGGAAATAAAGGAGATAATTTTAGCTGCAATATAATGTTTCATATGTAGGTTAATTAAAACAATCGGAAAGTCTAATGCTACGTTTACACATCCTGCGATTTGAGCAGCAAAGAAGTATTAGAGACACACCTCCAGCATCTTCGACGCTCCTACGTTCAGTAAAGCTCCAGCTGCGTCTGATGCTTCTGCTGTCATGTCATGGCCTCTGGTGATTGGCTGGATTACTCAATTCACTCACCAACTCAGCACCGCCCAGTTGCTCATTACTGCTCACCTGATCCACCTGCTCCTGCCTCTATTTAACCTGCCCTCAAACTGTCATCAGTGCCAGATTATTTGAGCCAATGGTGAGAGTTCTCTAGCGTACCTCAGTGTTTGCCTGATCCTGACCGGTTCTGCCTCTGGACCTCTGAGCCTGTTCTGATCCGTTCTGACCTGTTTGCCTCCTGTTGCATTTCTGCCTGTCTGTCCTGAAATTGGAACTTATTGCTGACGCTGTCTTGAATTTATATTCAGCAGTCTTCAGACCTCCAACCTATCCTTCCTTCCTTCTCCTGGTTGGTTATGATCACCTGCCTGTCGTCCGACCGCCGGAACTGCAGCGTCTGGCACCCATCTAAGCGGCACCCACCGCATCTGATTGGTGGCCGACCTGATGGAACCACCTTGTCCTCTGGGCTCGGACTGGTCGCGTCTGAGGTTCCTGCCTTAGACGCGAACGCTGTTCACTGCAGTTCCATTACTCTTATTAAAAGTTTTTTGAGTTACCTAACTGTATGTCTGCTTCGAAAACTGGGTCCACTGTTCTGCTGCTCTGCGTTAATAAACTGTTTCAGAGGAGTGATCATAGCGCTCTGCATCAGCAGCGCTGCGTCTGACTCCCTGCCAGCTCCCAGATCCAGCTGCTCTGATTGGTTGATGTCCAGCAGCTAAAGTTACATTTTTCCAGCAGCTGCTGCTTGTGAAATTTTGAACAGTTGAGCAAAGTTTCCAGGGGAAAAACGTGGGATACCATTTTTCATCTTTTGGTAAAGGCAGCAAGCATTGCTAGCTAAAAGCCTGGTTTGCCCCTTCCACTTTAAAAATGGTTACATCTCATGCAAACAGGCGGGCTTCCTGGCACATACCCCCCTTCTGGTTCCAGTATAAACGGGCTTGACCAGTCTGGAAGCTTAATCTAAGCCTATGGGAACTTTTTCAAACAAAGTTTGAGGACATTTCAGGGTTTTTCTTTCTTCTTAAAACATCCAATGTACTTCCTGCTGGTCATCAAAGGGATCAATGAAACCCGAGTCAGCAATCTAAGACCGTTGTCCAACCATGAAGCATCGCATGTGGGAGCATCATGGTTCCACTGAGATTCGAATTAAACATCTGGATCATTTTAGAAATGTGACCATTTTAAAACTAAGCACTAATAAATCAGGCAGGAAAGGTGGTTTATTGAGCCAGGCTCCAGTTAAACATCAGAGGTGAAGGAATCCCACCTGCCTGAACAATGTGTCAGTTTGAGTGGGAGGACAATAAGTCTGAACGCACTGCAGGCGCCTTCAGGTCCACAACTGGAACTTATGTTTAGTTTGTGAACAATGAGGCAGGAAACATCTGCAGGCGGGACCGAGGACCTGGACGTCCGCCATCATCCGCTGACAACAACAACAAACAGTTCTTTAGCGAGCATCCGGCTCCTCTGCTGCTCCCCGCTGGTAAACATGTCATGTAAGGAGGGTTTGGGCTGCTACCTGGGAACGTCACATGGCTGAGACTCTTCATGTAGAGACTCGTTTGAATTATATTCAATTCTTTTTATTGGGTTTTCAAAAGGTTTTTTTTTCAAAACATACAATACATACAAACACAAGAAAAGTGGAAGACAGATACAAAATTACCCATGTTCTGAAGTGGTTCAAACTAATAGAAAGCTGTTAATCATAAAAATATGCATTAGTATATCAATACTGGTTGCTGGAATGACAGTATGAATAAGTAACAACAAAATAATTACGGACCGGATCTAAAATAGAGAAGAAAAGGTTGCCAAATCTTGTAGTACTTTTGTTCTGATCCATTCACAGTATGCCGAAAATGTTCAAGTTTTAAATGAGACATAACATCCTCGACCCACCGTTTAAAAGATGGTGCAGTTGCATTTTTCCACCCAAACAGTATTATGCGTCTTGCAAGCAATGTCATGAAGGCTATAAGCGTCTTAGCACTGATGAGGGTCATGTGGGCACACTTGGAGGAACAATTCCAAATAAAACAGAACTGGAGTTGGCAAAATAATTCTTTTACATACATGTGAAAAGACTTAAAGATTTTTCTCCCAGAATTCATTTAGCTGGGGTAAAGTGCAAAACATATGGCTAAGATTGGCTGAATTATGCCCACAGCGTCTGGGAGGGATCTGCTTCAGTGTAAAGTCTGGCTATTTTACTTGGTGACATATGTAACCTGTGCAATACCTTAAACTGTAGTAAACCATGCCTGACACTGATAGATGTAGAATGAATTTTCAAAACAGCTTTTGCCAAGGTAGTTTCAGTTAGTTGTTCACCAAGTTCTTCTTCCCATTGCGTTTTTAGATGGACAAGAGATGGGAAGCTTCACATTGTATTTTGTTGTAAATTACTGATATTAGACCTTTCTCAGAGGGATCTAGGGCGAAGCATTCATCAAACCATGATTTTTTGAAGGCATGGTTAATGAAAAGAACTTCTTAACAAAGCTTCATGGTGGAGATATTTGAAAAAAGTCTGTTTGTGGGATGTCAAAGTCAAATTAACTGTTCAAAAGATATAAATACATTATTTTGGAAAAAATCTTTGACACATCTTAGTCCTCTTCTATGCCATTGTTGATAAGAGGGTCAATTAGTGATGGTTTAAAAGTGTTTTATTTTGCTAGGAGCTGAGATTAAAGGTTGTTTAAATTTAAAA
>JAGKQL010000071.1:235275-243614 GCA_018398635.1 Cyprinodon brontotheroides | reverse complement strand
TCCATCCATCCATCCATCCATCCATCCATCATCCATCCATCATCCATCCATCATCCATCCATCCATCCATCCATCCATCCATCATCCATCCATCATCCATCCATCATCCATCCTCACCCTATCTCTAAGGGAGATCCCAGACAATACCTGTAGAGAAAAACTCATTTCAGCCACAGCTGTGACTAGCAGCCTCAACAATAGAGTGAACAGAACATGATCCACTCAGGTTCAATGTCCCCACCTCCATCAGAATGTGTTCAAAGCTCAGCCAGAGATGGGAGTTAAAAGCTCCTTCCTCACAGGGGACTCCTGCCAGACGCTCCCAGCAGACCTTCACAATACAATTGGGCCTGGCTCAGGTCTCGACCGCCCTCCTCCCCCACCATCGGAGCCAACCCACCACCAGGTAGTGGTCGGTGGAAAGCTCCGCCCCTCTCTTCACCCGAGTGTCCTGGACATGCAGGCTCAGATGAAACAACAACAAAGTTGATCATTGAACTACGGCTTAGTGGTGTCCTTGGTGCTGGGCAGCCTATATTGACTACCCTTATGCTTGAACATGGTGTTCAAGTAGTGGACACCCATGAAGAGTACAGAAGTCTAACAACAGAACACCACCAAGTTCAGTGTCAGGGTGGGCTATTCCTTCTGGAACTACTTCATCTCTTCAGGTTCTACTGTCGCTGCATACAAGGAGCATTGAAGTCCTCTCAGAAGAACAACAAGGGAGTCCCCAGGACTCTTCCATGTTTCTATGGATGCTAAAGCGCTGATTCATGGCAACTTTCAATGGCGCAAGGTTTGTTTCCCCAGCTTTATAGGGAGACTCATTGGTCTTTAGTTTCATTGGTCTCGATGACAGCGCCTGATGACAGCGTGTCTGATGACAGCGTCTGATGACAAAGTGTGTGATGACAGCGTTCTGATGACAGCGGCCTGATGACAGCGTCTGATGACAGCGGTGTGATGACAGCGTCTGATGACAGCGTGTGTGATGACAGCGTCTGATGTAATTGGTTCTTTGCTGAAATATGGCTGGTCTTTTTTGTTTAATGCTTCGACGTGGAGCATCAGGGCGCATTTGGTTTGTATACAGAGTAAAAGAAGCATTTATTGCCAAGACATTTAAAACAAAATGTATTAGCTCTACACCTCACTAGATGCTGTTTATCAAAGGTTGAAGCATCAGCAGCCTTCTGATGAATGTGGAATTTGGACTTTTTCCTCTTGGAAAGGTTTGCATTTGAACTACTGTGCTTACTTGTATTAGACAGAAGGTAAATATGTTCTTATTTAACTAAATATCAGGTCTAAATATGTCCGTTATATTTGGATTTATCCTGATTTCCTTTTGAACATATAGAATTGTGCAGAGCTAAACAGAGGTAATGCCCACTCTTATTACTCTTATTACTCTTCTTACAATACTGCAACCAGCAGCTTTCTACTGTTTTTTAGCTAGATAATATCTTTGTTTTTTAATTGAAATTAGTTTCCTAGCTTAATATTAATTGTAGTAACTGTGTTATTCTAGTAGTGGACCAACTTTTTATCACACTCCAAGCATGCACACATACACACTAGAAAAACAGCCAATCAGGAAGAGAGAAGGCAGAACAACCAATGAGAGTGAAGTTAATGTGCCTGTCACCGAGTATAAGGCTCAGGAAAGAGTGGGCAGGAACTGGATGGAGCAGCTGCAGCAGCAGCAGCAGCTACCAGGAAGAGGAGCTACCAGGAAGAGGAGCTACAGTAGGAGGAACAGCAGGAAGTAGAGCTACCAGGAAGAGGAGCTACAAGCAGCAAGGAGCTAGACAGAGAGCTAGCAGGAAGAGGAGCCATGCTGGGTACCAGACCATCTGAGGAGAGGAGCTACAAGCAGAGGAGCTACCAGGAAGAGGAACTAGCAGGAAGAGGAGCTACCAGGAAGAGGAGCTACCAGGAAGAGGAACTAGCAGGAAGAGGAGCTACCAGGAAGAGGAGCTACCAGGAAGAGGAACTAGCAGGAAGAGGAGCTACCAGGAAGAGGAGCTACCAGGAAGAGGAGCTACCAGGCAGAGGAGCTACCAGAAAGAGGAGCTACCAGCAAGAGGAGCTAGCAGGAAGAGGAGCTACAAGCAGAGGAGCTACCAGGAAGAGGAACTAGCAGGAAGAGGAGCTACAGTAGCAGGAAGCAGGAGCTACAAGCAGAGGAGCTACCAGGAAGAGGAGCTACCAGGAAGAGGAGCTACAAGCAGAGGAGCTACCAGGAAGAGGAGCTACCAGGAAGAGGAGCTACAAGCAGAGGAGCTACCAGGAAGAGGAATCTACCAGGAAGAGGAGCTACCACAGGAAGAGGAGCCACCAGGAAGAGGAGCTACAAGCAGAGGAGCTACCAGGAAGAGGAGCCACAGGCGGAGCAGGAAGAGGAGCTAGCAGGAAGAGGAGCTACCAGGAAGAGGAGCTACCAGGAAGGGGAGCTACAAGCAGAGGAGCTACCAGGAAGAGGAACTACCAGGAAGAGGAGCTAGCAGGAAGAGGAGCTGCCAGGAAGAGGAGCTACCAGGAAGAGGAGCTACCAGGAAGAGGAGCTACCAGGAAGAGGAGCTACCAGGAAGAGGAGCTACCAGGAAGAGGAGCTACTTCAGGAAGAGAGCTACAAGTAAGAGGAGCTACCAGGAAGAGGAGCTACCAGGAAGAGGAGCTACAAGCAGAGGAGCTACCAGGAAGAGGAGCTACCAGGAAGAGGAGCTACCAGGAAGAGGAACTAGCAGGAAGAGGAGCTACCAGGAAGAGGAGCTACCAGGAAGAGGAGCTACCAGGAAGAGGAGCTACAAGCAGAGGAGCTACCAGGAAGAGGAACTAGCAGGAAGAGGAGCTACCAGGAAGAGGAGCTACCAGGAAGAGGAGCTACCAGGAAGGGGAGCTACAAGCAGAGGAGCTACCAGGAAGAGGAACTAGCAGGAAGAGGAGCTACCAGGAAGAGGAGCTACCAGGAAGAGGAACTACCAGGAGGGGAGCTACCAGGCAGAGGAGCTACCAGGAAGAGGAGCTAGCAGGAAGAGGAGCTACCAGGAAGGGGAGCTACCAGGAAATAAAGAGCTACCAGGCAGAGGAGCTACCAGGCAGAGGAGCTACAAGCAGACGATCTAGCAGGAAGAAGAGGAGCTACCAGGCAGAGGAGCTACCAGGAAGAGGACTAGCAGGAAGAGGAGCTACCAGGAAGAGGAGCTACAAGCAAGAGGAGCTACCAGGAAGAGGAGCTACCAGGAAGGAGGAGCTAGCAGGAAGAGGAGCTACCAGGCAGAGGAGCTACCAGGAAGAGGAGCTAGCAGGAAGAGGAGCTACCAGGAAGAGGAGCTACCAGGAAGAGGAGCTAGCAGGAAGAGGAGCTAGCAGGAAGAGGAGCTATCCGGAAGAGGAGCTACCAGGCAGAGGAGCTACCAGGAAGAGGAGCTACCAGGCAGAGTTATTTGGATCCATGTTCAGTCTCTGTCTGTCAGACCTAAAGCCAGTAACACAGTAGACCTGCGGTTCTGATCAGGTCTGAACAGACCTGGGTTCTAAGCTTTTTCTGGTCCTTCTCTTCGTGGACTGGACCCGTGGTTCTGTGGTTCCTGGGGTTCTGAAGAGATATTTTCCTTTCTGTGGACAGTATGATTCCTGATTGTTCCTCATCGCTCCTCATTATTACTCATCATGCCTCATCGTTCCTCATCATTCCTCATCGTTCCTCATCGTTCCTCATCGTTCCTCATCGTTCCACATCATTCCTCATCGTTCCTCATCATTCCTCATCGTTCCTCATTGTTCCTCATCGTTCCTCATCGCTCCTCTGTTGTTCTCTGGATGTTTGAAGCAAAGTTCAAAGCAGCTGAAGATGAGGAAGTAGAACCGAGCCAAATAGACGTGTTGGTGTGATTTCAGACAGGGTGGCCCCTCCTCTCCTTGTATCGCTGAGGCGACGGGTTCCAGCTCATTACTGGGCCGCTGTCAGCATCAGGCCTCCGTCACCAGTCAGTTTTATCCTCTGCTCTCTCTTCATGTTCTGCTGGAAACCTGCAGACCTCAGGCGGCCCTCATGGAGCTGGCCTCCCTCGGTCAGCTGGATGCAGAGGAGGTTTCCACAGCTGCACTGGGAGCTCTGGGAGGAATCTGGTTTTACTGTGTTGGGATCTTCTCCAGGTGGGATCAAGCTTCAGCTGTGGGTTAATGCTGCACTCAGAGCTTTGTTCTGGTCTCTCTGGTGTGTTTGGGAGGTTGTTCTTGTTTTTCCTCTTTGTAATCATGATGATGTAGACCAGCTGAAAACAGTGAGTTCTAGTTCTAATCTCTAACCTCCTCTTGGATGTGATTCCATTTCAGGGTTTGATATCCTTAAGATCTCAGAGGATTTGCATTCCTCACATTCCTGCTCTGTGTTTTCACTGCCAGTTTCAGCTGCCTGTGTTTATATTGCAGAGACAAATGTGAAGCAAAGGCTGCAGCTAAAAGCTAAAAGAAGGGCTTAACTTTTAAAATGCTGCAGCTGAAGGTTTTAATTTTTGTTGGTTTGATGCCAGAGACTCGTTGTCAGGTTGTTTTTCAGTTTATCTTAGCTCCAACTGAGATAGACACATGGTCGATTTTAGTTGGACTATGAAGCGAATCAGCAACAATTTCATGGGTCTGACAGGAAGAGAGACGCGTTACAAAGTAAAACACATCCGCTTTGAGGGAAAATACAACATAAGTCAAGTCAAGTCAAGTCAGCTTTTATTGTCATTTTCTACATATGTACAAGACATACAAGGGAAATGAAATTACGTTTACTCTCTGCAATATACAAATATACAAGAAATATACAAGACTAACATTTAAAAACTGACATAAAGTGCGGGACATGACAGGTAAGAGTGGTAAGATAAATATAAGTATGAAATATAAACATTACAATAAAAAGCAATAAAAAACAGCAGCAATAGTTTGTTCCAGGCTGAGGTAGTGCAGGTAAGGTGCAGTCTCTGGTACAGTTAATCACAATCTGTTAATCACAGAAGAAACATTAATGTCTGCAGTCACACAGCGAACAGTATAAAGCAGGCGACAGACTGAGCATAAAAACAACCAATAAAGCATAAATAAATAAAACAAGACAATTAAAATCCAGTCTGTTCTGGTTTGAGAGATGCTGTGCAGCAGGCTGGTCATGAAGTTGGGCTTTGCTTTAAAATTTGGGATGTTTTTTTCCAATATCTTCCATTATCTGGTCTGTTCCTGTTTGGCTGTGACTCCATCCTGGAGAGAAATATCAGGCTGTGCTGCTGCCATCAACACCTTTGTTTCTAGATGTTGAGCTTGGCCTGTTTTTCCAGTGCAGTCCTGTTTCTCTGACTGTGACTAACTGGATGTGCTCTCTTCATCCTCTGACATGGGAGCTGGCTCGGAGCTCGCCTGCCTGGCTGTGTGTTTTCCGGACGGGCCAGCCTGTGGGAGCTGGTTGACAGTTGCCTTTGTATCTATGCTTCTTTTCTATAGTCTGTTTCTGTCTCCTTTGAACCCCAGTGGGCCTCAGCAGATGGCCGCCACACTGAGCCTGGTTCTGCTGGAGGTTTCTTCCTGTTCAAAGGGAGTTTTTCCTCTCCACTGTCGCTACAAGCATGCTTAGTGTGAGGGATTGCTGAAGAGTCAATGAGTCGATGCAATCAGCTGGTTTTCCTTAGATAGAAAACTTTAAATCAATCTGACTGGATGATCTGGTTGAATTGGATCTATAAAGTGACCTGAGATGAGATGTGAATTAGAGCTATAGAAATTAATTTAATGGAATAATCTGTTCAAATTTCAATTCAATTAAATTCAATTTCTTTTTATAGTGCCAATTCACAACACACGTCATCTCAAGGCACTTTGCAGTTCACCAAATCATCCAGTCAGATAGATTCAAAGTTAATATAAAGTTTTTTTATAGGAGAGAGAAAGTGAAACAGATTCTTTAAAATGTATAACTGCACTATCTGATAATTATCTACTGAAATGTAACCTTCTTTTGGGGAGGAGAACTCTGTTAAAGTAATCCTGAAGGTTATTAGAAAGTGGTCAGAGAGGACAGGGTTGTGAGGAAATACTGTTATTTCTTCACATTCTATGCCGTATGTCAGCACAAGATCCAAAGTATGAAGATGAGAATGTGTGGGACTATTCACATTTTTAACAAAGCCAATAGTGTCTAAGATAGCATTAAAGGCTGCTCTTAAGCTATCGCCTTCAATGTCAGCATGGATGTTAAAATCTCCCAAAAAATGTTGGAAATATTTTCAGTTTGTGGGTTTCTGAGACAGAATTGAAAAAATCTGCTCACCTTGCAGAGTTGGATTCCCTCTAGACACAGTCAGTGTGCCATGGAAGAAAATTGGATTGGGATTAAAAAGTCGGACATAACCAGTGTGATCCGTTTGAATAAGATGAGAAAACTTCTTCCTCTTTTCCAAACATGTGTAACAGTTTATTTAAGTACAGCCTCTATATCCACAGTCTGGTCCAATAAGCTTAGAGAGAGCTTCCTCAGGTCCAGCATGGCAGGAACTGCCACATACATCAGCAGAATGAAGATTAGCCCCGCCCCCTGCCTAACCACGCTCTTTCTTCCGTAATACAGAAATGGCTCATTGTGACAGCAACTCAGGATGAGCAGAACCGATGTTATGATCTGAGAGGGAAGGGAACTTTTTTATTAGATAGAAACCATCATTGGCCGTCTCTAACGTTCAAGTCAAGCAGTTATTGTTTACTTCCTGTTTCCTCTTCCTGTTTGAAAGAACTTTCACCCAGAAGCTGTAGCTTTCTCAATTTCAATTTCAATTTCAATTCAGTTTATTTATATAGCCCCAAATTCACAACACATGTCATCTCAAGGCACTTTACAGTTCAACCAGATCATACAGTCAAATTGATACAAAGTTTTCTGTCTAAGGAAAACCAGTTGATTGCATTGACTCATTGACTCAAATACAATCCCCCACACTAAGCATGCTTGTAGCGACAGTGGAGAGGAAAACTCCCTTTAACAGGAAGAAACCTCCAGCAGAACCAGGCTCAGTGTGAGCGGCCATCTGCTGAGACACCCACTGGGGTTCAAGGAGACGGAAGCAGAGACACAAAAGCAGCTGTAAAAGGCGGCCCCGTCCAGGAAACACATAGCCAGGCAGACGAGCTCCGAGCCAGCTCCCATTCCAGAGGACTAAGAGAGCACATCCACTCAGTCACGGTCAGAGAAACAGGACTACACTGGAAAACAGGCCGATCTCCAACATCTTCAACATCTTCGATCTTCTCATCAGGAAGCCGCAAGTTTCCAGTTTATAACAAATTTCCAGGCTGTTTTTACTGGAGTTATTAAATGACCAGTCTACCGTAGAAGATCTACTAAGTCTACCTTACTAGATCTATCTGATGCCTTCGTTGTGTTTTAATAGTCCTGAGCTCTGAGGCCTCGTCAGAAACTTTCCTTTGTTATGCAATCTGTTCATTAAGCTGATTTCAGCCCCGTAGACATGGAAGCTTCCTGCTGCCATGGCAACCGGTCATTGGTTATTAAAGACATTGCAGAAATAAGAGGGAGTGAAAGAGAAGCAGAGGATCCCTGGATATAGAAATGTATTTGTTGATTTATGGATTTTTTAAAGGATCACTACGGTAGATAGGAACAAACTACTAATAGATAATAAATAACTTCAAATGGAAATATCTTTATCGTCTCGCCATGGAGAAATCCACCCTCTGCATTTAACCCCTCCCCTTGGGGAGCAGGGGGCTGCCATTGTGCGGCACCCGGGGAGCAGTGTGTGGGGGTCTTGCTAGTTCATCATCAGTGAACTATTGATCTATTGAGTTTTTCAATAGATCCTGGGCTATCCAAGCGTGTGGATGGCCCCGGGTTTGAGGATGGGCCCCGGGTGTGAGGATGGCCCCCGGGTGTGAGGATAGCCCCCGGGTGTGAGGATGGCCCCCCGGGTGTGAGGATGGCCCCTGGGTGTGAGGATGGCCCCGGTGTGAGGATGGCCCCCGGTTTGAGGATGGCCCCCGGGTGTGAGGATAGCCCCCGGGTGTGAGGATGGCCCTGGGTGTGAGGATAGCCCCCGGGTGTGAGTGGATGGCCCCGGGTTGTGAGGATGGCCCCCGGTGTGAGGATAGCCCCCGGTGTGAGGATGGCCCCCGGTGTGAGGATGGCCCCGGTTGTGAGGATTGGCCCCCGGGTGTGAAGATAGCCCCGGTGTGAGGATAGCCCCCGGTGTGAGGATGGTCCCGGTGTGAGGATGGCCCCCGGGTGTGAGGATGGCCCCCGGGTGTGAGGATGGCCCCATGCGCAAGGGCGGCGGTTG
>JAGKQL010000071.1:225275-232775 GCA_018398635.1 Cyprinodon brontotheroides | reverse complement strand
GTGATGATGATGATGATGATGTGATGATGATGATGATGATGATGGTGATGAATGATGGTGATGGTGATGATGGTGATGATGATGATGATGATGGCAGGATGATGATGATGATGATGGTGATGATGATGATGATGATGATGGTGGTGATGATGATGATGATGGTGGTGGTGATGATGGTGATGATGATGATGGTGATGATGATGATGATGGTGGTGATGATGATGATGATGATGATGATGGTGATGATGATGATGATGATGGTGGTGGTGATGATGGTGATGATGATGGTGATGATGATGATGATGATGGTGGTGTGGTGATGATGATGATGATGATGATGGTGATGATGATGATGGTGGTGGTGATGATGGTGGTGATGATGATGATGATGATGATGGAGGCAGAGATCAGACTGATAGAAGATCTTCAGCCTCTGAAGGACCTCAGCTTCCTCTAGAAGTCCAGTCTGCTCTGTCCCTTCTTGCAGACGGCTTCCCAGGTGTGTCTCCAGTCCAGGTTGTTGTCCAGGTGAACACCAAGGGATTCCTCCTCCTCCTCCTCTTCTTCTCCCAGGATGTTAACAGGATTCAACTTGTTCCTGTTTCTTCTGAAATCTCCAATCATCTCCTTGTTTTGTTGACCTTCAGGATCAGATGATTGTTTCCACACCATGCCACAAAGCGCTTCACCAGCTCTCTGTCCTCAGCTTCTGCTCCATCTTTGATGCTCCCAATGACTGCAGAGTCATCCCAGGATTCCTGCAGAGGACAGGACTCTGTCTGGTCCTGGAAGCCAGAGGTGAACAGAGGAAAAGAGGAGAGGCTGGTTAAAGAGCACATCATGTGGAGAAGACCAAGGAGGTCATGGTGGACTTCAGGAAGAAGCGAGCCTAACCACGCTCCACTGCTCATCCAGCAGCTCAGCTGTAGAGGTGGTCAGCAGCACCACATTCATCACAGACACTGCCCTCACCTGACTGGAAACACCTCACCTCACTGGTCAAAAAAGGCCCAAGCGGACGGCTTGACTTCTAGAGGGATGAGGGAGAGCTAATCCCCCCACCCACCTGCATCACATGACATCATATTTGCACTCGATGGCTGATTTTCAGATCCTTTTGAATAGAACTCTACTCAGTCTTCTACAGCATGTTGCACCATATTTGTCTGATCACTGCTAAATGGAAATGTCTGCAGCATCAACCTGGAATCTGATATGAGACTAGAAGCTCCCTTTGCTTTAATTGGAAACACCTGAACACTGTGCTGTGGTGTCATCTGGTCCAGAAGGTCCACTATGACCAATCCACTAAGAAGTTTTCAGGTGGAAATTGTTTTGAGAGTTTATTTGTTTTTAGATGGATCCAAAGTTCTGAAGGATCATGTTTAAAAAGCTGCGGAGCGCTACGGAAGGCTATCAACACGACAACAAGGGAAAATAACGGACAGAGGAAGAGATGCGCGAGATGCAGAGCAGGGCTAACTGAGAAGATAAAGAGAAATCCTCACAGACCTTCGCTTCCATCAATCCTGCTCTCCAACCTTCGCTCGTTGGAAAAATGGATAATCTCAGACTGGAACTCTCATCAAGGAAGGAGATCAGTAACTGCTGCTCCATCATTCTGGCTGCATCCAGCAATACCAACGATGCTATTAGCCTGGAGGGGCTAACGCTATACTGCGCCGATAGAACAGAGAGCTCTGAGTGAATGGAAACTCCTCTGAGACTGTTGCCAGGCAATCTTCAGCATCTAGAGGGGAAGCTCTGCCCTCTACAGGTGAAAATGAGGAAAGCACTCTAAATGCTTCCCACCAAATACTGAAACATCCGCCAGCCGGCTCCTCCCGGCCCCCTCTGGCTCCCATGCCTTCTCCAGCTTCGTCTGTCGCTGCTAAACCTGCCGATGGCTCCACTGCTGCTTCAACCACGTCAGCCTGTTCAACCCAGGGGGGCTACCACCCTCACAGCATCGTCATCATCCTCCTCTTCCTCCCCTGAGCCAGGAGAAGCGAGTGCTTCAGGGGCTGGAGGCAGTAGTAGCAGCTCAACAACAACTGTTGGGTGAAGCCCAGGAAACAGGCCCCTAATGCTCCAGCATCAGATCCTCTTCCTGCAGGGCAAACATCCCATCTGGATGCTAAGATCCTATTCAGATCCGTCTGACATCACTGCTGCCAAGCAAACATGAATGAAGCTCATTCCATAACTAGATATAGTGACTAAATATCACAATGTTTTTTTTTTTTTAATCACTGCTGCTTCTAAACTAAATGTCTTTTTGTTTCCTCTTGTGCATCTAAAAATGACACAAAATAAAGCTGTTTAAGTCTATGTTTACATTCTGAAAGTAAAGCAACGCTGGTTATGGGCCCGTTAACACTGAGTTCACAGGAGGATGTTCCCTCAAAGCTCAGAGATGATTTGATTTTGTGACGCCATCCTACCAGCCTGCTCTGTCTTACAGGGAGCTGCTGACATCCAGGAAAAAGTCGTTGGAGCTGCAGTGCAGGGGGTCCATCATGGCCGCTCACAGGATCAGGACCGCCACCAACACCACCTCCCTGCCTCGCTGCAAATCAGAGGGCACCCTGATCGATCTCAGTGAGGGGGTCTCAGAGGCCAGTCTGACTGATGTCAAAGGTTAGCATTCACCACCTAGAAGCTGCTGCTTCATGGTGGACACTAAACCACAGAGCAGAACAGGTCATAGCATCAAACACGTGAAATCAAACAGTTCTGGTCTGAAAAGGTGATCTAGGTGATTAGTAATTCCTGGTAATATATGTCATAGGGCGGGTCGGTTTCTCTCAGGGCGGGTGGGGGATGTGGGAAGTCGGGGGGTAGGGGTTCCCTTATAGAGCTCAGTCCAGCCTTCAGAACTGCATCCGGCTGAATGTCGGACATTCTCTGAAGACCTCAGGGGTTTGTTAAAGAACCACATGATGACCGGAGGCTTTGGGTTCAGTCATAAAACCAAATCCGCCGCTTTGACCATCATGTTCCATGAAACCAAAGATACGATAAGGACTTTCAGCTGTAGCTGTGCAAAGTATTCAGTCAAGGTGCTAAATGTCAGAACGGTCTCACCATGGACCTTGGCTTCTCTGCATTATCCCAAAATGCACTGAAATCTGTGACAAAGTGTAGAAGAAGTTTTTGCTCTAAAATCTGTAGATGAATGTTTTTCTGAGTACTTTTACTCCAAGCAGCAGCTTTAGAAATATTACCAACAAATCTTCTCTGCTGTCTGTTTCAGTGCCTTCTCCGAGTGCCTTACGGTTGGATACAACCGCTTCCTTTGGCGCCGCCAGGGAAGTTGTCGCCATAAAGGACTACTGCCCATCCAGCTTCACCACTCTGAAGTTCTCTAAAGGAGACCGGCTTTACGTGCTTGACTCGTCGGGGGGGGAGTGGTGGTATGCCCACAACAGCAGAGAGATGGGTTACATCCCAGCGGCATACGTTGAACCCATCAGCTACAGAGACTCGTCCTTTAGTGACAGTGGAATGATCGACACGCTGGGAGACTCTAACGAGGACGGGGCCAAAGAATTGGACTTGTTAGGAGAGTGGACAGGAGTGATTTTAAAACCAACCACTTTTCAAAATGGAAATCCTTTTGCTGTGACCAATTCCTCCACAAACCCTTTTCTAAACAGCCCGCTAGATCAGATTAGCAAACAGAATTCAGTTGACCTCCTTCTGTTTGATACGCTCACTTCCTCTGGTCCCACTTCCACCAGAAACCCTGGAGACAATGGTTTTAGTGGCAGTGCTTTCAATGTGAACCCTCTGAGTCCCTCTGACCAAACCTTCCAAAGAGACAACCCTTTTTTTAGAAGTAAGCGTTCCTACAGCCTGTCTGAACTGTCCATCCTTCAGGCTCAGACCGACCCTCCTCAAGCTTCCAGCGGTTTCTTCGGAGGACTTAAAGCACCAGCACCAGAGCAGTTCCAGAGCAGGGAGGACTTCCGCACAGCTTGGCTCACCCATCGCAAGTTGGCTAGGTCCTGTCATGACCTGGATTCGCTGGGTCAGAACCCAGGATGGGGTCAAACTCAGCCAGTGGAGACCAACATTGTCTGTCGTTTGGACAGTTCAGGTGGTGCGGTGCAGCTTCCAGACACCAACATTAGCATCTTTGTACCTGAGGGCCATGTAGCACCAGGGGACACGCAGCAAATCTCCATCAAAGCTCTTCTGGACCCTCCACTGGAGCTCAACAGCGACCGCTGCACCACGGTCAGCCCAGTGGTGGAGATCAAACTCAGCAACATGGAGACCAAAACCACAATCACCCTGGAGATGAAAGTGTCAGTTGTTGTGAAAATGGAGAGCAGACAGACGACGGAAGTCTTATGTGTGAGAAGTGATTGTAAGGAGGGGCCATACACCCCTATCCCACAGGCATACATGTACGGGGACACGGTCCAAGTGGGCCTGGATAGCCTGGAGCCATGCATGTACGTCTGTGTTGTGGCCCAGGCCCAGTCGTTACTTCCTGAATCCACGGTTTGGGAGAATGTGGTCAAAAAGATGACATTAGGAGTTTATGGTCCAAAACACATCCACCCATCCTTCAAAACTGTGGTTGCCATGTTTGGCCATGAATGTGCTCCAAAGACCCTCCTGGTGAGCCAGGTGGGTAAACAGGCACAGGTTGCACCACCAGTTACTCTACAGCTTTGGGGAAAACATCAGTTTGTCTTGTCAAAACCTCAAGACCTCCATGTTGGTGTTTACTCAAACATGGCAAACTACGAAGTAAAGGCCAGCGAGCAGGCAACGGCGGTCCGGGGCTTCCAGATTAAATTAGGCAAAGTCAGCAGGCTGGTCTATATGATCTCCACACGCAACATTGACGAAGTTTCAGACTTCACCCTAAGAATCCAGGTCAAAGATGACCAAGAATGTATCTTGGCTCAGTTCTGTGTCCAAACACCAACACCGCCCCCTAAAGCAGGTCCAAAGGCATCAGCACAGCGGCGATTCCTCAAGAAGAAGGAGGTGGGGAAAATAGTTCTGTCTCCTCTTGCTGTTGCCACCAAATACCCCGTTTTTCAGGACAGGAAGATAAACAACCTGAAGTTTGGGAAGTTAATCAAGACAGTGATCAGGCAAAATAAAAACCAGTACTTGCTGGAGTACAAGAAAGGAGACTTTGTAGCTCTGCTGAGTGAGGAGAAGATCAAGCTGAAGGGCCAGTTGTGGACAAAGGAGTGGTACATTGGGTACTATCAGGGCAAAATGGGGCTGGTTCATGCTAAGAATGTTCTAGTGGTCGGCAAAGTAAAGCCCATTTACTTCAGTGGGCCTGACCTCACCACCTCCTCCTTACTGGAGCAAATTCTGAAGCCCTGCAAGTTCCTCACATACATCTATGCGTCAGTTAGAACAATCCTGATGGAGAACATCGGGAACTGGCGAGTGTTTGCCGATGCTCTTGGATACGTCAACCTACCGCTGACACATTTCTGCCGCACAGAGCCGGACAGCGAGCCAGAGAGGGTGGCTTCGGTCCTGGAGAGGCTAAAGGAAGACTGCAACAATGCAGAGAGCAAAGAGAGGAAGTCCTTCCAGAAAGAACTTCTGACTGTAAGTTTGGCAACAGCCCAACATTAAACCCTTGGAATCAAAAGCTCTTGTTTTTAGCATTGCCTCTGGTCGGTCCAGTTCTGTAGCTACATGTCTGGTAGATTTCTCTTTTCTTTGCTTGGGTTTGTAATTCCCCCGCAGCTGTTTAAAGCCAGGAGCTCCAGGCTGGGGTCCAGCTCAGCTAATTCTGCTGGGAGAGCAGTCGATAACTGCTGTGTAGGCAGAGAGACCTAGCAGAACCTGAGCAGCTGGAAGACAGCAGAGCATAAAATGCTGATCTGATAAATCCTGTTGATCTTTATAGACCAACAAATCAGCCGTGATGAAGGAAGGCCAGAGGAAGCGCTGGAGAACACAGCCTGATGCTCTGGTTTTCTAAAACCCAGTATAGGCGGCGATCTGCAGCCTTTGATGCATCCAGCTTTTAGCTTTTTAAACCAAACAGTGTTAGCAACCCTTTATTCCTGATCTATAGCTAATTTTTTTCTCAGGTGGAGAGTTTTATTCCTCCTAACCTGTTTAAATTAATTTAATGATCTAAAATGTGGAAAATAAAAATGAGTAAATAAGTCAATAAAGAGGCAATCTGTCCTGTTTTTAAGTAGTTCCTCCTTTAAAACATTTAAAGTGACGTTAAACTGTTTGTCGCATCGTTTCCTCGTCAGCATTTAATCCTCCTGACGGGTCAGATCCAGAGCTGAAGTCACACACAGCGAACAGGAAGGCTGTAATTTACCAAGGTTGTAAACACTAGTTAGACCCATTTATAGACGGGAGCGGTGGAGCTGAGGAGCACAGATAGAAATATAGAAATAGACTGTGAGGCTAAACATCTACAGAAGGCAGCAGCTGGACTGTTGGACCCCAGAAAGGCTCCTGGTTCCTTCTGATGAATATTCTCTACCAGTAAAGGTTCTGGTTTCATTTAGGGCTGCTTGATTCTACAAATAACATAAATGAAATAATAAAGTATAATATTTGAATTTAATTATTCAAGTATTGCTCAGCCATGTTTTCTTTTGTTTGCTGCAGCTGAACTGGTAAATAAACCAGTGAACTGCTGCATTTACTCACAGAAACTATCAAACATAAACATGCAGTGCAGCAATAAATATAATGCAACAGAGCATTAGACAGGAGTTGGAAATGGAAAACAGGGAATTATCCACCGTTAGTCTGAAGCTTTGATTTCCTTTGAAAAGGAACGACAGACTTCCTGATCTTTTCCTGTCTGATGGTGTAGAGCAGCGGTAGATCATCACGCTGCTGAAGGTCTGGTATCTGGGCAGCATCATTCTGTGGGCTAAAACAGTGAAGGTTCTAAAGAGAATATGAAGGATAAGCATTGAAGCTAAACCAGGGTTAGTCAGCGTGTTTCCATAGTAACGGAGGTGCAGCTGTCAGTCACCGCTCTTCACTTTGATGCCCTCATTATAACCAATCATCTTGTGCACCTCCTCCTTTGTTCTGGAAAAGGAAAACATAGGAGGGGTGTGAATAGTATTAGGTACTGTATCTATAGCTGGTAGGTAAAACTAACCCATATGATGAAATCCATGAATCTGTTACGACTCAGTGGTCTCCATGATCAGATCTGTCTGAATACAGGAAAGGAAGTAGGAAGGCGCTCATAGCTGCCTATAGAAGCTCAACGGCTTCCCTCAATCCTTTAGCCTAAGGATGTATAGGCCTAGCCTAGCCCACCTGAAAGTCTAACAACAATCCTTTATTTTAGATGCTAATGTTTGCACCTTTCAGTCTTTTGGGTTTCATAGCAGAGAGCTTCATTAGTCCTACTTTAACCAAAGAGTTTCCATCCCATGATGATATTCATGAGGCTGAGGCTGTCTGGATTCAGAAGGAGCTAGGAAAGAGAGCTAGGAAATGGATCTAAGAGCAGGAGCT
>JAGKQL010000071.1:215523-224162 GCA_018398635.1 Cyprinodon brontotheroides | reverse complement strand
AAAGTTCTTTAAATCTGAAATGATTCCATCCTGTTCAATAAATGATCAGTGTTTTTAATTCAGAGTAATTTTCATGTGAATGTGCTTTACTGGAGGCATCCATGTTTGTCAAAGAACACTACTGCCACCTACTGGTTAGTGACATTGTCACGGTGCGGTATCGGCTGTTGATCAAGTCCCAGTGCTGTATCTGGTGTTTGTCACAACGCGCTATTATCCAAGTCATCTTGAAAACATTCTTCTTCCAAATGTTGGCTACATATTACGGGTTTTTTCTCTGGCCAGAAGTTCGATGGCAAATCCTCCCTCTTCAAGTTGGCGATCCAACGACCAACCCGTCCGTGGAGGATCAGGAATCAGAAAGGTGGAATAACTCTTTTTTTCACTTTTACCCGATGTATTCCAGCATCCAGCTGCCATGCACGTGGGCATTGTCAGTTTCACTATAGCTCTGGTGAATTTCAATGGTGAAGTCCTCTGGAAATCTTCAATAATTGTTGTTGATTGCAGATGTGTCTAGTAGTTCCCATTGATTTAGCTTGGAAAGCGGGGAGAATGGCGCTAGGCTTACCGCACCGTGACGTCACTGCTGGAAGATGGCAGGAGGGAGGGGCTACTATATTTGGGAAAAAATGGCCGCTCCCAGACTCACACTGCAAAAACCATCTAGAAATAAGTAAAAATTTACCCTTAATTTGATTGTGTAAATAAGATGATTTTCCAATGGAATAACATTTTTTACTCTTAAAATAAGATAATTAGAATATTCACTTGAAATAAGAAAATACTAATGTTCTTTCTTATTTTAAACCTTATTTGTCTGGTTCTAAAGTGTCTCAATTTCCTCCTCAATTCAAGATAAAATCCTCTTATTTAAAAAAAAAAAAATTACTTATTTAGATTAACATTTTTTTTGCAGTGCAGTGATCGTGACGAAAATTATTTTTTTTTTATACTGATTAACGCTAAATTCCTTAAATCACAGCAAACGTATTAGTTTTAGGTGATCCATCGATTATTCCTCGCTGAACAGCCTTCTCCTTTAATACATTTTTATTTATGGGTATTAATTATAAAATATATAAAATATTGTATAATTTATAGTAGAAACACTAATAACCTGATCCTGTCCACAAGCTGAACTCTTAAGGCTGGTTTACACGCAGAGACCAGGTCGTCTGCGTGTGTCGCAGAAGTTAATATAAATGTGCTCCCCCCATCCCCTCAAGCGAAGATGGACCAGAACCTCAGTGAAGTTTGGTTTTTTCTATCTAAGTAGTGTTGCATCGATACCCCATACCTGGTTGCTGTGCACTATTGGCTATTACCGATACCATATCTGTTTGAAACTTGATGTGTGTGTATATATGAAGAACTGCAAACTACTTGGATGTAAAATAATCACCATCATGGCTTCATGTCGAAGCTGCCAGCCTTCCTTTTGAGAAGCTAAAAGCAAAAAAGACTAAAACAAAGTGAATCCAGTAGAACTTTTTTTATTGCCTACCTGGAATGGGTACCAATAGTTGAAGAAACTTTGGGCTCTCAAATGGTATCGGGGCCCTATTGGTTGGGACTCGCAGTGAAACACAGATTTTAAGTGAACTGGTTAATAAAAAGTAAATTCATGGAACTTGCTGCTGTAATCTTAAATGATTCCTTTAATAAATAAAGTAATTTGCAGTGATCCTGGGTTTATAACCAGTTTACCTTTGCTGTTTGGCCTCAGTGTGAACATGTGACGCTGATCAAAGCGCTCCTAGGTTAACCCAGTGGTGTGAGGGTCTGGGTGAGGTGTGTATGCGGACAGGGGGGCCCTTTCTGGGGGCCATTACACCCTGACCTGCCTCTTCTATCAGCTCTAAAGGAGACGATCCGGCCCCTGTCCTGCTCTTGGGCCCCAGCTGTCTGAGAAGGGGATTCAAACTGTGTCCCTTCTGGGTTCCCAGACGCGGCCCCTGACCTGCATCCATCTTCAGGGCCCTGTATACAAACACTTTTCACTTTTTCTCCTGCCCTGATCTACGGTTGACCTCCTGTCCAGGTGTGTGGTTACCTTGCAGGTGTGGAGCAGCCGGGGCCCCTGCCCGGTGAGGCCTGGCCCCTGGCTGGTGAGGTGGGGCCCCTGCTGTCCTGGACCAGGTGCCTGTATCGATGGTTGTGGCGGATCCAGCGGCGCAGAGCGTCACAGGCCTCCCTCAGCAGGCCGCCGTTGGTGAAGCTGACGGCCAGCGCCATGAGGGCCTGCAGGTTGTTGGGCCGCAGCTCCAGGCACCTGCAGCAGGGGAACAGTTAGCTACCTTCATTAGCGCCGCTCATGGAGGCTGATGGAGGCGTCTGACCTCTGCAGGGACGCGATGGCGGCCTGCTCGTTCTCGTTCTCAGCCTGGGTCGTCCCCAGCATCTGCCACGCCTGAAAGACCACAGAGTCCACCGTCACACCAAACACCCACCAGAACCGGGTCAGCAGGCTGAACGACTACCGGAACCACGGCTCACCTCGGCATCGTTGGGGTCCTGCAGGATGGCGGCCTCCAGCAGCAGGACGGCGGCGTTCAGGTCTCCTTGGCGAGCTTTCTCCTGACCCTCGATGAATGCGTTGGGTTGGTCTCTGAATGGATTGGTGGTGCTGAAGTAGTAACCCTGCAGAACATCCCAGAGATCAGACACGGAGGGACAGGAGAACCCTAACCTCTAGAACCGAACCAGAACCCCCAGGAGGAGGCTTCCACCCAACCTGCTGCTCAGAAATAAAACCTTTGTTTTCTGAGCTTTTATTCTGAAAAACCAGCAGGAAGTTGGTGGTCTGCAGAAAAAGAACAAAGGCGGCCACACGTGTGAGCAGATGCTGCACATCAGTGCAGCTCACCTCCGTTGCCGTGGTGATGTAACACCTGATGGAGGATTAGGGCTGCGGGACCATGTCAGACCTCAGGATTAAAGCTGCAGATTAACTCAGAGATAATCTGTCAGCAGGAACCAGAGAGCATGCTGGGAAGTGGTTCTGATGTGGTGACATCATCGGCGTTACCTTCTCCACAGGAGAAACGGACGGCGGGATGGGCTTCTGCTGACTCTCCGACTCCTCCAGCCAGTTCCTCCGGGCCAGTTCTTCCCACTCCGCCTGCATCTTGTCCCAGAACTCCGTGTCCGACTGCGGGGAGAACAGAGGAACACTTTGGTTCTGAAGGACCCGCCCACAGGAGCAGAACCTGGACCTGCTCAGGATCACCTCCTCCTGGTGAAACCACAGATTATTCCCTGGATCGCTGATTAACCGTTGGTAGTACGGGGTTAAATTGAAGCCACCGGCCGCCATATTGGTACTCCCTAGATAGACCGGTCTCAATGTAAACAATCCGTGCTCTACAGCATCAAACAACAATGATATTCTCATCTTCAGGGGACTGAAGATAAATAAAGATCAATAAAGATAAATTCATCCCTTTGACTCACACCAGTTTTTTCTATCTAAGGAAAACCAGCTGATTGCATCGACTCATTGACTCTTCAGCAATCCCTCTACACTAAGCATGCTTGTAGCGACAGTGGAGAGGAAAAACTCCCTTTAACAGGACGTCTAACCTTAGACCCAATGTCAGTGTCTTCCACAACTCAGTCAATGTCTTCCAGCCAGACTAATGTTAGTCTGCAGACTATACTATAGGATCAGCTATAGATGGATTTATTGGTTAGTTCATCCACTGACTGGGAAATTACCAGTGGAACGTCTTCCTGCAGACAGAAAACTGCTGGATTCTGCAGCCAAATGCTGCACAGGGAGGCATTTTTAGGGTGCATCTACGTGGGAGATATCAGCAATAAATATAGATCAGTGGGTGAAACACCTTCTTGGCTCAGACTGCAGAACTACGCCTCCTCCTGACAGATAGAAGTCACTGCAGCATGACTCCAGCTCTGCTCCCTAGAACTGGATCAGCTCCTGGTTCTGAAACAGGCTGATGGTTAACCCCTCGGCTGCTGGAACCAGGAAGCGTTTAGAAGATGTAGGAAACCTCCACAGATATCTGGGAGTCAGAGAAGAACAGGAAGGAGAAGCTAATGCTTCGGTTCTACGAGCAGATCTGGAAATTCCTGATCTACAAACATCCCCATGCTTCCTGAACAAACTGGCTTAGAGAAGAGAGAAAAGGGTTCTGATTAAACCTTTCCAGCCACAAGAACTCGGGTCTGGTTCTGCCCAATGACCTGACGGGACTTTAAGGCCCGGTAAATCCAGAACCTGCTGAGTCAGGTCAACTGCTTCCTCCCATGGGAACATGAACCTCTTCAGTTACAAAGTGAGAAAGTAATCTAAGACGGAAACGTTCTGGTTCCAACAAAACCTGATCCGTGTGTGGTCGGATCAGAACACGCCCTGCTGAGACTGGATCTGCTGCTGGGATCTAAAGCTTTGCAGGGATGCTTGACCGCATTCGCTGCTTCAGAACACGTCTTGCTCAGACTCTGTGCTTTCTGCAGGGATGTTTGATCCGATTCGCTCCTTCAGCAGCTTCCTCAGCCTCCAGCAGAACATCAGCGCTGTGATTGGTCAGCCGGCCGCAGCGCTGTGATTGGTCAGCCGGTCGCAGCGCTGTGATTGGTCAGCCCAGCCGAGCCGGCAGATTAAAAATGTAGCTCTTGAACCAATCGATGGAAAAGCTCAGATTACAGTCAGCACTGAAGAACAAGAGAAAAGCAGAGAAGGTTGGCCTGAGGTCTCTCCTTTAGACACCATCATCATCATCATCATCAGAGCTGAAACCTGACCCACCCGGCCCGTGTCACCTAATGGAAATGATAGCGCGTTTACAGGAGCGGAACCAGCAGGAGAACATCTCTGGAGGTTCCAGCTGGAGAACCCACTACTGCAGTTATTCAGAAACTTTATCCTCCGCAGAGCTGCTGCCGGTCAAACACCGACTGGAAATATTTGCTGTTGATTTCAGGACAGCAGAAGCATGCAGAGATCATTTAAAGATTAGAGCCATAACAGAATAAGCTCTAACTATTCCAGAATAGGACCTGTGTCAGAGGTTAAGCACCTGGTCCACAGTTCCACAGTTTTAATCCACTAGGCTTAAAACTTTCCTTTCTAAATAAAGCTTCTAGTTAGAGTGAAACAGGGTTATCACAGTCCTATCTCTATAGTTCTGCTGCTATAGGCTTAGACTGCTGGAGGACATAGGGACCCCCTTTTCCTCATATTTTCTACATTCTACTTTTATTCTCCAATAAAGTGCTGCACAAGAAGACTATTCAGACCCCTTTAAATTTTTCTCTTTGTTTTGTTGTTACTGTTTTAGGAAAGTATCAACCAGGTTTCCTTAGATATTAAACTTTTATCCGATCCGTCTCTAAGCTTTGACTGAGCTGTTTCCGTTTGGTCGGCGTAGGACGCAGGAGTCTGTTCTGCAATGAATGGGTGGCGGCTCACCACGAGGACACGGGGAACCCCTGCACAGCCAACTCCAGGTCCTATCAGGTCTATGGAGAGACTGGGAGGGGTGGGGTCTGTGACCACGCGCTTTACCTCGACTGCAGCCTTACCGGACAAACTTCTAGGTCCTCCTGGAGACTTCGTTTCCGACCAGCAGAGAGCGAGTCCGTCTGCGAAATCTGGACACACTGCTGTCCTGGAAACACACAGAGGGAGGAAAGTTAGGATCAAAGTCAAAGCTGCTTCTATCAGCAGACGGCGCGGCTTTAACTCAAACTCCCTAATCTACCCTCTGATGACACCTACAGGCCTGATGGTCAGAGGAACTGGACACCGTCTCCCTCCGAGGACGTGTCCTGTCCGCTCACAGCATACGGTTAGCGAAGCTCTAAGCTGGCAGCTCACTAATTCCAGGAAATCTCTTCTTTTATACAGAACCCATCTCTGATATTTTAAAGGAGCTGAGTGTTTAATGGCCGCTGGATGAGATGATAATGTTTCTGTTTCAGCTGTGACCTTAAGGGGGCGACACTGACCTGTGTGAGAGATATGAAGTCCAGGTCGTCCAGGCTGTGGACGTCCATGCTGTTCTTTGACAGGGGTTCAGTTTTAAACTCTGCAGACCTGGAGACAAACAAAGTGAGTGTTGCTGCCCCCTACAGGCAGCTGGAGAAAATATTCACATTTTAAATTCTATCCTTAAACTGATTCGTTTTTTCTGATTTATGGAAAAATAAAGCAAAGTACCGTCAATTTATCCCCAAGCAGAAGCATAAATACGGTAAAAAGAGGAGCGACTCGAGCACCAAACCCTGTGGTTCTCCACACGTCACCATGGAGATTAAGCTACGTTCACACTGCAGCCTGAAGTGACCCACATCCGGTTTCTGGACACAGAGCACGCAGGCTTGTGACGTCATGGCGTCCTCTACTGCGCATGTGGGACACTTAGGTTGCAGTTCACACAGTAGATCACATACCAGTATTTCTATGTACAAGTATTTGGAAATGCTAAATTTTGGATTTCACAAAAAAATCGTAATTGAGCATCAAGGCCTGCAGTGTGAAGGTAGCGTTTGTGAACATCATGGTGGACATAAAGGAAGTGTCTGGGATAAGCTGTTACCACAGCAAAGTTCACTGGAGTGAGTAGCTGGGAGGTGCATCTGGTCTGGCATCGTCTCCTGCTTTCTCCTCCCGTCCTCCAAGTCCCAAGGGACTCCTCGTCCCATTTGTCCAGAGGAGACGACTATTGTGGCTGACTGTAAACAACATCAAACACGGATGAGAGCAGATCCAGCACACAGACACGGGTCACAGGTCAGAGGTCACCACAGCTCTAAAACAGGAAGTTCTCATCAAAGTAAAAGCTCTCAGATTAAAGCGCTCCTCACGACTCGGTGAATCCCAAGCTTTCAGCTAAATGAATCCTCTGGATCTGGGCTCTGTGAAAAATTCATGGAGAACAGGTAGCTGCATCCATTGCTGCTTCCTGTCTGGAAAAGGAGAGCAGCCAAAAAGTATTCCACTGCCTTGAACATGGGAGGGTCCATACGTTTCCAGTCAGAATCCGGAGGCTCTTCTCATGTGCCCAGACCTCCTACAGATGGGAAATCCTTTCATCTAAAACATACGGAACTCAGGAGAGTTCGGATGGAGAACATCTGGAAACCACAGTCCAGGTTCTGACAAATCCACTACTGCTCCAGCTCAGCTTCAGATCTTGACCGGTCAGCACGCCCAGTATCAGTTGGTCAGGTAGTGTTACTTCCTGCCTGGACAGGAGGGTCCCAGACGCAACCAAGAGTGATCTGAGGGTCCAGACGGAAACTAAATAGTGATCTGAGGGGTCCAGACAGGAACCAAGAGGATCTGAGGGGTCCAGGCAGGAATCCAAGAGGATCTGAGGGGTCCGATGGAACCAAGCAGGTGTGGAACCACCATTGTGTTCCTGTTGGGTAAGGAGTCGAGGCAGAGTAAAGGGGCTGAAAGTAAAAACCCAACAGAACACGGTCCAAATCTTTCTGGATCCTTCTGGTTCTGACCAGAAAAACTGTTCGCCAGACTTTCTTCCAAACGACGGCTGAACTTTAACGTTTAGGTGATGATGAAGAACACATCAACAGAACTCTGGGAGGACGGAGAAAACCCACCCACAGATCTGGGTCCAAACGGAACACCCGACAGAGGTTACCTGAACCAGACCCAAGTCTGGATCTCTGCTACCAGAACCTACCTGAGTCCAGAGAGATCCGTTCAGGGGTTCTGCAGGTGGGGACTGGTGGGGCAGGGGGTCCACCTCGGACCTGGGTTAGTTCTGTCTCATCGTGTTCTGGTTCTGTGTCGGAGACTCCTGGACCCTCGCCCTTCTTCTTCATCCTCAGCGGACTCTTCCTCGCCTCTGCGCCTCCCGGGTCTCAGGCGGGTCGCTGAGGTCCACTCAGGTCCCAGAGCCGTTGCCAAAACTGCAACAGAACACAGAGTATTTTCTGGATGTTACCGAACCGGATCCGTTCAGAGGGTTCATGAAGCAAATCTGAAGGACCGGAGGATGGGCTGGTTCTGGATGGACACAGAGTCCAAATTTCCAGGTGCTGTCTCCTGGTTCTGATCAGGAGATCGTACATACTCCAAACCCAGGAGTGATTGAACATCTGGCCTCAGTGAGAGTTTCTGCTTCTGTTCTGGACTTCCAGTGTTCAGGTGGGATTCTGGACCTGATGCGCTACTTCAACTCGGAACCAGACAGAATCTGTTTGGGTCTGAATGAGACCGAGCTGGATTCTTAGAACCAGCTTGGTGGGTCACTTTGCTGGTTCCGCCCTGCTGGCCGTGACCGGCCATAGTGAACTGCAGTGTTCCTAATGTTCACCATGAACCTGCAGCTAGACCCGAGTCCAGGGGTTGGCGAGGGGAGGCACATTTGAAGCTACCTGCCGTGCTGGAGTGTCAGGGGCTCTGCTGGAGGGCCAGGGGTTGGCTGGAGGAGGCGTCACGTGCCTCTCTGAGGTGAAGTCATCGATGGAGTGGACCTCAGCAGGCTCACTTTCCTGCTTCCTTCAGCTGCAGAAACAAACATGGAGTCTGTTAGGAGACTCACGAGGTTCACTATCAGCCAATCAGGTGCTGCCCTTGCTAAGGAAAGCTCCATTCATCAGCGCCAACTGTGAGGCTTCCTCGCTGTTGGGGAAGTTTCATT
>JAGKQL010000071.1:210523-213023 GCA_018398635.1 Cyprinodon brontotheroides | reverse complement strand
TAGTACTGCAGTAACACGGGTGCTATAGATAGTACAGCTACTATAGTACTGCAGTAATACGGGTACTATAGATAGTACAGCTACTATAGTACTGCAGTAATACGGGTACTATAGATAGTACAGCTACTATAGTACTGCAGTAATACGGGTACTATAGATAGTACAGCTACTATAGTACTGCAGTAACACGGGTACTATAGATAGTACAGCTACTATAGTACTGCAGTAACGCGGGTGCTATAGATAGTACAGCTACTATAGTACTGCAGTAATACGGGTGCTATAGATAGTACAGCTACTATAGTACTGCAGTAACGTGGGTGCTACTATACTATAGATAGTACAGCTACTATAGTACTGCAGTAATACGGGTACTATAGATAGTACAGCTACTATAGTACTGCAGTAACACGGGTGCTATAGATAGTACAGCTACTATAGTACTGCAGTAATACGGGTACTATAGATAGTACAGCTACTATAGTACTGCAGTAACGTGGGTGCTATATGATAGTACAGCTACTATAGTACTGCAGTAACACGTACTGGTGCTATAGATAGTACAGCTACTATAGTACTGCAGTAACGTGGGTGCTATAGATAGTACAGCTACTATAGTACTGCAGTAATGCGGGTGCTAATGATAGTACAGCTACTATAGTACTGCAGTAACACGGGTGCTATATGATAGTACAGCTACTATAGTACTGCAGTAATGTGGGTGCTAATGATAGTACAGCTACTATAGTACTGCAGTAACACGGGTGCTATAGATACTACAGCTACTATAGTACTGCAGTAACGTGGGTGCTAATGATAGTACAGCTACTATAGTACTGCAGTAACACGGGTGCTATAGATAGTACAGCTACTATAGTACTGCAGTAACGTGGGTGCTAATGATAGTACAGCTACTATAGTACTGCAGTAACACGGGTGCTATAGATAGTACAGCTACTATAGTACTGCAGTAACGTGGGTGCTAATGATAGTACAGCTACTATAGTACTGCAGTAACACGGGTGCTATAGATAGTACAGGTACTATGCAGAAATGTACTGCAGCTACTATAGTACTGCAGTAACATGGTACTATAGATAGTACAGGTACTATAGTACTGCAGTAATAGCACTGCAGTAATGGGTACTATAGATAGTACAGCTACTATAGCACTGCAGTAATGCGGGTACTATAGATAGTACAGATACTATAGCACTGCAGTAATGCGGGTACTATAGATAGTACAGATACTATAGCACTGCAGTAATGCGGGTACTATAGATAGTACAGATACTATAGCACTGCAGTAATGCGGGTACTATAGATAGTACAGCTACTATAGTACTGCAGTAATACGGGTACTATAGATAGTACAGATACTATAGCACTGCAGTAATACGGGTACTATAGATAGTACAGCTACTATAGTACTGCAGTAATACGGGTACTATAGATAGTACAGCTACTATAGTACTATAGGGTACTACAGATACTATAGCAGTAATACGGGTACTATAGATACTACAGGTACTATAGTACTGCAGTAATACGGGTACTATAGATAGTACAGATACTATAGCACTGCAGTAATACAGGTACTATAGATACTACAGGTACTATAGTACTGCAGTAATACGGGTACTATAGATAGTACAGATACTATAGTACTGCAGTAATACGGGTACTATAGATACTACAGCTACTATAGTACTGCAGTAACGCGGGTACTATAGATAGTAGATCTGGACTCAGTGGCTGAGAGGACGGTGCTTCTCAGGCTTCCATCCATCATGGACGCCACCTTCCACCCTCTGCAGCAGACTGAGAGGAGCTGAGCTGCTCCTTTAGTCAGAGACTTTTACAGCCTGTTAGGAAAGAGGAGCTACTGCAGGTCATTCATCCTGCTGCTACCAGATTCTACAATGAGACACTACAAACGCAATAAATGCAAATGCTACGTATAATCTAAACATGTATACCCAATAAACACCCTTTGCAATAACCCTGTATAATGATAATAACCCTGTATAATAATAATAACCCTGTATAATAATAATAATAACCCTGTATAATAATAATAACCCTGTATAATAATAATAACCCTGTATAATAATAATAACCCTGTATAATAATATAACCCTGTATAATAATAATAACCCTGTATAATAATAATAACCCTGTATAATAATAATAACCCTGTATAATAATAATAACCCTGTATAATAATAATAACCCTGTATAATAATATAACCCTGTATAATAATAATAACCCTGTATAATAATAATAACCCTGTATAATAATAATAACCCTGTATAATAATAATAACCCTGTATAATAATAATAACCCTGTATAATAATAACCCTGTATAATAATAATAACCCTGTATAATAATAATAACCCTGTATAATAATAATAACCCTGTATAATAATAATAACCCTGTATAATAATATAACCCTGTATAATAATAATAACCCTGTATAATAATAATAACCCTGTA
>JAGKQL010000071.1:169760-198182 GCA_018398635.1 Cyprinodon brontotheroides | reverse complement strand
GTGCAGTTAGCCTTCGCTGTGTGCAGTTAGCCTCGCTGCGAAGTTGGGGCCTCGCCGCGCGCAGCTGGGGCCTCTTCGCGCAGTTAGCCTCGCTGCGTAGTTAGTTTCCTGCGGGGCGTAGTTAGCTCGCTGTATGCAGTTAGCTCCTGCTGGCGTAGTTAGCTCGCTGCATGCAGTTGGGGCTCGCTGCATGCAGTTAGCTCCTGCTGCGGTAGTGCTAGCCTCGCTGCATGTAGTTAGCCCTCGCTGCGTGCAGTTGGGGCCTCGCTGCGTGCAGTTAGCCTCGCTGCGTGCCGTTAGCCTAGCCTTGAGCTAAAACCAGGCAAAGTGAACCGTCTCCCCTGTCGTTGGCCTTTTGGGCTGCTGATTAATATTGATGTTCAGAGATGATCAGAGATCGTGACCTTAAAACGGCTTTCACTTCCAGCTTCTTCTCGGTACGTTTGCTTCTCCTCTAATTTGACGGTCAATCAACCCACGACAACTGTGGGCGACAGTTCTTCCAATTCAGGGCGTAGTTGGTGCACACAGAGCTGTCCTATCCTTCTGTATTGCAGAGGAGCCACTGCACATGTACAAGCTTTATCAAAATATTATGATGTTTTAGGATCATTATGAATAGTCTATAATTGAGCAAAGTCATCTGCCGTAGAACCTGTTTCTGCTAGAGTGTTTAATTCCAGCAGGTTCTGTTTGCTTTGTTCTGAATCTGAAATCTGCGTTTCAGTGTGGAGCTGCAGGACGTCCTGCTGCTGTTCCAGGAGGCGGTTCTGCTGAACGTGGACAGCGTGGACCCGGACCTGCAGACCGGACTGGGCGTCCTCTACAACCTGAGCTCCGAGTTTGACAAGGCGGTGGAGGCCTTCAGCGCGGCGCTGTCTGTCAGACCTCAGGTAGCCCCGCCACTGCCGGTTCTGGTTCTGTTTGTTGCTCTGAGTCTGATTGTCCCGGTTGTCCCGTCCAGGACTACCTGCTGTGGAACCGGCTGGGAGCGACGCTGGCCAACGGGAACCGCAGCCAGGAGGCGGTGGAGGCCTACAGCCGGGCCCTGGAGCTGCAGCCCGGCTTCATCCGCTCCAGGTACAACCTGGGCATCAGCTGCATCAACCTGGGAGCTCACAGGTACCTGCGCCGCCCGCTCCCCCCGTCTGCTGGGGACCGGCTCCCGTCTGACCCGGTTCTGGTTCTGGTTCTGCAGGGAGGCCGTCAGTAACTTCCTCACAGCTCTGAACCAGCAGAGGCGGAGTCAGAGCTGCAGCCAGCAGCAGATGTCGGCCAACATCTGGGCCGCCCTGCGCATCGCCATCTCCATGATGGACCGCCCCGAGCTGTTCCAGGCCGCCAACATGGGGGACCTGGACCTGCTGATGGCAGCCTTCCAGGTGGGGGACCTGTGATGGGCCCCCAGGGGCCCACAGACACCAGGACGGCTGCAGCTTCTCAGCACAACCCTTTATTTAACCCGGAGCTTCAGCCGCAGCGCCGCCGGCCCTGGATCCAGGAGCGCAGACGAACCCGACCCGCTGATCCACTGTCAGCTGGACCCAAATGTTCATCAGAACCTCCATTGTTCCTTCAAGTGACCCAGACCTCCCGTCAGTTAAAGGTTCTACTTCCCAGAGCTCCTGAAATGATGATGAGGAGAGAGGAAGACCTTCAAGGAGCTGATTGGCTGATCAGGAAATGAGCTCATAAACCTCCTAAAAATTATTCTATGGACATCAGATCAACTTTTTCATCCCTCATAGGCATGGGGTTCTAGACAGGGGCCCCTGTAGAACAGGTTCTGGCCCCTGAGCTGCAAACTTAGATCGATTTGTTACGATATGAAAGGATGGAAACAAGTCGTCCTTTGGACTCATTGAAACTCAGACTGAGAAAGAATCACAGTTTTCTGGATCAGGGGTCCTCAAAGGTGGGGGGTCTGGAACCTGGAGGGGGTCTTCAGACACCAAGTGAGGGGTCACCAGCTGATTTTCACAATCACTGTGATCCCTGACAAATACGGGGAGCCTCCATCAATCAATAAATAGATTTCATTTATTTAGCCGTCTCTAATACAAGATTCAAATATGACATTTTTAAAATGCACAATTAAATATTTAAATGTAATTAAATAATTGAATACCCAGAAATCCTCTAATATATAGCCGGGGCCTTTATTTCACTCAGGTACATCTCGGTCCTGGACATTATATGAAAGAGGGCAGAATTAGAGGCAGGCCTCTATTTCTATTTTGACCAAACAGATCAACAGTGGAATGAATAAAAACAGATACTGTGTCTCTATGAACCTATAAAATACCAGGTTCATTTATTGAAAAAGTACAGTTACTATAACGATACACAGAACATTATTCAGACATCTTCCAGCAGCTGCTATTTTTCTGCACAGCAATACGAAAGAAAAAAGACACAGAGTGGAATCTCGGCCAAACCGACTGGCGAAACAAAGTAAAAAAAGAACGAGATAAAAAGTTACCGGAAACTGGAGATTCAGAACAATGAAGGCCAACGAAATTCTGTCATTTTAACGCTGATCACCAGAAAGCAAACTCATTTTAAACATTTTCCATAGTGATAATTATTCATAACAAAAACTCAAATTGTCGTGTTTAGTTTGAAGTAAAAAAAATAAATAAATCCTCCCAGTTCCCTTTAATGCTCCTCCTCCCTCCTCCATCTCCCCTCTGCAATCTCAAGTTCATTGTTGTACGGTTCTTCTTGGTCCTCCTCATGTTCTGCTGCGGTTCTGTTCTCTTCCTCGCGCAGACGGCCAGCAGTCGGCCTGTCGTCCATCGCCTGGCTGTCCTCTGAAGCACAGTATGAGGTCGTCCTCCCTCCTGTCTGCTTTCACAGACTGCCCACACACTTTGAAGGACTTGATGATCAGGTCCTTGTCCAACTTGTCCCGAGCAGAGAGAACCCAGTCCAGAAGCAGACGACTGGTTGGTGCTTTTAGGTTCCTCTACTTGTATTGCTAGTCTATGTCCCCGGCAGACCACCCATCATAGGAAGCATGTAGGCTGGCTTTGAATGGCTGCTTCCACGTGACATCGGGGGCTTGCACAGACGTAGTGCAGCCTCCTGGGATCACCATGGTTGTGATATTGTAGTTCTTCAATCCTGTTTGTTAGAGGCGCTGATGTCACAGCGGTAGGAATCCACCAGCAGGCGCGGGCGAGAGCTGAATCTGCCTTCCACTGAGCTGAGCCATGCTGTGGTCAGGTCGTCATTCATCCAGACGTTGGCAGATGTGGCGATGGATGCTCCTGAGATCTCCTGCTGCATTGCCTTCTCTTCACGGATGGCCCCCAGAAGATGACAAAGGCCTGAGTTTAGTGCCACCAGCCTTGGCAGCAAGGACAACAGTGAGCTGGCTTTTCTCTGGCTTGTTGTTTTCAGCGCATCGCTCTTCGTCCCTCTTACATCAGTGGTAGTGGAAGTCATCATATCGAACCATTCAGCAGTCTCATCCATTGATATTATGTCCTTCTCTAAAATCCTTTTCGAGACGACAGTCTTGCTGGCGTAGTCGACAAATGAGACACGTTTCTCTCTCTGGGTGCTTCTGAGCCATTGTGGGGCGGCGTCGCAATGCTAGGTCATTTTGGTTTAGAAACTTTTGCGACTAACCCCTGTTAGCTAGAAATCGTGTCACTGTAGGGTAGGTTTCCAGAGCCTTGTTTGGGATCATTGCTCTCGACACTCGGTTATGTTTGTCCCTCATTGAATGGATCCAGTCAGAGAGTTTTGTGTCCAGCTCCTCGCTAACCTTTTTTCCTCCCTCCCTCCTGGCAGTAGTCTTGCTCTATTCTTGTTTGCTGCGACTAGATCCATTTCCTGCCTTTTCCAGTATCTTATTGTTTTCGGGTGAATGTTAAAATGTTTAGCAGCTTGCTACCCAGAGTGCTCTGCAGCATATTTCAGCATGTTCTCTATGAACTGGATGTCAAATTTTCGTCTCTTTTCTGCCATGGTAAACACTGAAAACTGAAGTCTACCGTTTGAGTACAGAGCAGGTTGATGACCAAGCTACTGTAGCTAAGTTACCTGGTTACCACCAGACCACCTTCCCATGCTAACGGCTTGGATTGGTTAGCAAACACTGCCCCCCTGTGGTATGTGTGTGTTACTATCACAGGTTGTTGAGGACTGCCCAGGAACATCGTTGGTTCTAATTAAAGTCCTGCCATTATTTACCTCCACAGACAGCCAGACAGACCATTGTTAGAGACCCGGCCGCTAATGGAACACAGGCCAATATTAGAGGATTTACGGTAATTTAATATATACTTTAATAAAGTCTATTTAAAATGAATATACTTTTATTTCTATGGGGGAATGAATATAGAGTGAAGTTATTTTATAGATTTTAGAGGCTCTCCAGTGTTCTTTGGGACCCTTGTTCCACATCAAACATTTGCAGCCTTAGTTTTGTTGCTACCTCACTATCCTAAATGATGCACTACACTATGTGTGTTTTGTTTTTGTTGGGCCCCACCATGGCCCCCTGGTAGATTCAGCTAGAACTACCCCTGCCCATGGGAGTGGGGACTTTATTTATTTATTTTTCGTCAGCAGCCAGACTTCTTCTAATAACCTCATTTATAGAGGATAAATAAATAGCATGAACATATAATCAAGGAGGAAACATTTTCATTTAATCTAGTTCAGATCAATTAAAGTTAAGTTTACAGACTTTAAAATGTCTCATTAATAAACATTTGGAAAAGTTACCAAACTCTATATCAGTAGAAAGTGCAGACCAGAGGAGTCCAGTGTGTCTGAAATACTGCAGGACGTTGGAAATGCGGTGGATTGGTGATGATGTCATCAGGTTCAGGTTGCCGCTCTGAGAGCGTTGATCATTGCAGGGCGGTTCTGGCAGCAGGTCCACTGACCCGCTCAGCTCCTCTACTCTCCTCCACCAGCTGCACCAACAGCAGCTCATCGCTCCAGTCCAGTTTTTCTCCATATTTGGTCGTTTCTCCAAGTCAAACCACTTTATACCAGCAGCCAATCAGGGTGAAGCTCCAACAGGTGAGGCCGAATGAGAAAAACCAAACAATAAGCCAATCAGAACCATGATCAGTGATGCTTGTTCTGATATAACGCACTTTCATGTCAGAAGACGAAGCGCTTTACTCTACATTCATTCACTCACTGATGGTGGTGAGCTACGCTGTAGCCACAGCTGCCCTGGGGCGCACTGACAGAAGCCAGGCTGCCGTACTCTGGCCCCACCGGGCCCTCTGTACCGGGCCCTCTGTACCGGGCCCCCTGACCACCATCAGTAGGCAGTGCAGGTGAAGTGTCACAACCACACTGAAAGCTGGATCCGGGGCTCGAACCGACAACCCTTTACCACATAATGTTCCAGCATTTAGATAATGCAGGAGAAATATAAATGTTTAGTTTTCATCAATATCATCACAAACAGTTAATCTGGACTAGTTCACTCGTAATCCATTTATTTTCTCTCCACAGTTTTTCTTCAATCAACCAATCAGGTTTTTTGAAGACCTAGTTGCCCATGGCAACGGGGCCCAGTTCTCCCTCCTGACTGAGGTTAATGATAATAACTGAACTTCACTGGATCTCACACTGACTGGAGAGATTAACTCTGCATTTAACCCCTCCCCCTGGGGAGCAATGGGCTGCCATTGTGCGGCGCCCGGGGAGCAGTGGGCTGCCATTGTGCGGCGCCCGGGGAGCAGTGGGCTGCCATTGTGCGGCGCCCGGGGAGCAGTGGGCTGCCATTGTGCGGCGCCCGGGGAGCAGTGTGGGGTTAAGGTCTTGCTCAGGGACCCAGAGTGGAGGCTTTGGGGATCGAACCGGATTCTTGCAACCTTCTCAGAGCAGAAGCACATTGCTCTAACCAGTAGGCCCTCACTACCCCCCAGTTCACGCCTCCTCCTCTTCCTCAGCAGCAGAGGATCAAACCAACAGGAAGGTTCAGGCTGAGCCGGCAGCTCTGAGGCTGTCTGGGTTCACGGGTCCAGGTTCTGATCGCGGTTCTGAAGACACTCTGGAGGTCATTTAAAGGTTCCAGCACCTCTGCCTTATTTAAACCTGGGTCAGTAAACTGGTACCAGAACCCTCAAAATGAGCAGAACTAGGTTTGGTACTGGTTCTGGTTCCCAGAACTTTAAATCAGAGTTCCACCTGCAGGAGGTTCCTGGTTCCTCTGCCTCCAGAACCTTCTGTTAGTTTAATCCAGAGGGGAAGAGCGGCCCCCCAGGTCAGGCCGGAGGTGACGGTTAGCAGGTTCTGTAGCTAAGGAGACTGGAGTCCTCTGATATTTACCTGAACATCTATGCTACACACATCTATATCTGCGTATCTTTAATGGAGATAGATCAGTATCACATAGAGTGATGCCAACATATTCAGTCCTTAGATAGTAGACCATCAGAGCTGGTTGGGTTCTTCAGGGCCCGGCCCAGCTGCATGCAGCAGGTTCTGTCAGTTCTCTTCTTCCAGATGTTCTGGTTTTTTGAGATTATTTGAGTTTTGCCGTCCTGCTGATCGGTTCTGTTAGTTATTGGACTGAACCAGGAACTAAAGCATTTAAAGTTCATAGACCGGACTGGAATTGTTCTCCAGAACCAACCTTATTGTTCCAGTTTGTTCCAAGGAATTATAGGCGTTGGAGTTCTGGTGTCGGTTCTGGTTCTGGAGGCAAACCTGGGCTCTAGGTTCCTGTGATCCACCTGCCTGAAGGTAGAACTTTGACCCGATCAAGTCCAGTTGGTGCTGAGCATCTGGAGGAACCGGGTCTGATGTGTGGAAGCAAAGCTAGAACATAAACCATCCAAATAATCAAGTTTTCCTTCAACAATGATTCCCGTTGTTTGCTTTGCAGACGATTCGCTGATTTATCTTCATTTTCATCGCTGGTTCCCCAAAACTCTGCTACCTTGAAATAAAGACCGTTCCTCTTTAGATGAACCCACTGATTTCTTTCTGTTCCTCCGTCAGAAATGGTTTGGATCCTTCCTCCCAATCAGAAAAACCAGGAAATAGAACCGAGTAGACCAGAATAAAACATCAGCATAGAAACACTTTACTGCCTGCTGAATCCACCGGAGGAGTTCTCAACATCTGTTTGATCTGATTGTTGAAACATCTGCCCAGCAGCCTCTAAGGTGACGTCCCCACTGCAGGCCTTGATGCTCAATTCAAATTTTTTTTTGAAATTTGATTTTTTTTGCGTTGCCGCTCACATTTTCCAAATATGTTCCACCTGTATGTGATCTGCTGTGTGAACAGCATTCAGACAACGCAACTGGCCTGCATGCGCAGTAGAGGACGCAATGACGTCACAAGCAAGCATGCTCTGTGTTTAGGAAGTAAACATGGATGGTAGCGCTGGAGAACATCTAGTGATCTTTCTCAACCATAGCCAGTGCAGTAAGCAATCATTTCAGGATGGTTGAAACTAAATACTGATCTCTGCATCATCGTCTGCCATGGTTGTTTTTCTTGCTGCTTCTGCATAGCAAGAAAAGTGACCTATGTTGGGTATTAATGTTCAGGTCGGATAATGCGTTCAGGCCGTATCAGACGCAGGTAAGCATTTGAAAAGATCAGATTTGTATCGATTCAGGACCACAGAGCCAAGTGGCCTGGGTTGCTTTGGAAAAAATCGGATCTGTTATGTTCAGACTGTCCATGAAAATATCAGTTCCAGGCAGCAAAATGGGTCACTTTCAGGCTGCTGGGTTAGTTTAGGTTTTGCCTTTGGGCTGTTTGTGCTCCAGGAATCAAACCGACCACCTGATTTAAAGCAGTCTAGGAGCGCCGGGAATGTTCTAAGGAAGATCTTTGGACCAGCACAGAGGAACAGACAGTGGATCTGGCGCCTCCAGCGATGGTCGGATGTTCTGATGAGGCCCGTTTGACACATTAACAGAACTTTTTAACTATAGTTTTGGCTAAACCCATGTCTTTGTATCAACATGTTCTCCTGATCTGATTCAATATTTTAATCTAAAACTATTATAACAATAATAATAAAGGCTTTAAAACATCCGCCTGAATGACATCATGAATATTCTTCTGAGTTTTTTATAAATTTAGTTTACTGTTGCCGACAATTAGAAACCAAAGAAAATCTGCAGTTAGAGTGAGCGTCAGTAAAGAGGACCGGAGAACAGATTCAGGAAGAATGAGCAGAGTAATGGCGGCCATCTTATTTCCCCTTCTTGCTGGAGGACGCAGCAGCTGAATGATGAGCAACGGGACCAAAAACAAGAGGAGATACTCAAACCATCCAGCAGAAAAACCCAAAGACTGAAGAACAGAACCAAACCTGGGACAGGAAGAACCTCAGTCTGCCCCCTGCTGGTCAACAGGAACAAGTCTAAAGGGTCCATCATGTGGTTTGAGGTGAGGAGCTCATGGTTCTACTGCTCCATGGTTCTGCTCCAGGCAGAACCGGACCAATGAACGGACCGCTCTGAGGTCTGTGCTGTGTGGATAGAGGTCCAATCCCTGATGGTTGGTTCTGGTTAGATGGACTGAAACTAAGCAGAAAGGAGGACCGGTTTGGTCCAGACTGATCCGTAGGACCAGGAAGGAAACCAGAACCGGATCAGTGTGAGTTCTACCAGAGAGAACCAGAGACATCCAAAATGATAGAAAACCTAAAACATCTGGTCTTCTACTCAGAACCATCAGTTAAACAGATGATTGATCAAGCAGAAGTCCTCAAGGTCCTCTGTTGTCACGGCAACTGGATGTAGAGCCTGGAACTCCTCAGCAGGTGAAGCTGGTTCTGAAGCACCCATCAGATTAACCTCTGGTTCTGAGAGATGGGTCCAAACCGCTGGTTGGGATCCTGCTGTGAAGAAGGCGACCCGGTTGGTTCTGCTCCCTCAGTCCACCTGCAGGTACCGAGCAGAGAAGGCCTCCAGCTGGGCCTCCAGCTCCGTGGCTCGGTTCCTGTAAATAAAGAACCGTTTACTGAACCAGCGTCCAGCTGAAGTTCTGATGGCAGACCAGAACCTCTCTGCAGAACAGAACATGGTCACTGGATCTTTAGAAGCTTTTATTTTGAAGGATGCTGACAGGAAGCTGTGATTCAGGATGTCTGATCCCAGATCAGTGTTTAACTGAACTGGTTGGTAATGAACCTGAACTAGTTATAGTTACTAGTCACTTCTTCCAGTACCTCAGTTACTGAACAACCAAAGTAACTATTTACTAGGCAAAGTAACTAAGTAGTTACTACTATTATCTAAATTATTGAGGAGTTCTGAAGATATTTTAACTCTTAATCCAAATATAATGTGTTAATTAGCAAGTATAAAATGTTTAATAGAAATTAATAAAATCAGTAATTATCTGAAAACATTGAACACTTCTCCACACCATTTTAATTGTTGTTAGAAAAACGCTTAATTAATCTATTTTAACGTTCAGTTAATATAACATAATGAATGTTTTAAGCTAGGAGTCCCGCAGCGTGAAACTGATCTGAATCAAGCTTCCGTAACGCAGCACTTTATATTGTTGGTAACATTACAACGTAAAGGAGAAGAGGAATTAGATTCCTGGTTTACAGAATAGAATCCAACTTTATTGTCATTATACTATGACAACAAGAACAGATCAACAAAATGAACTGTCTGTATTTAACCCCTCTCCTCAGGGAGCAGTGGGCTGCCATTGTGCAGCTGTTGTTGCTCAACAGCGCCCCCTAGAAATAAAGCCATGTTTAGTCCAATAGTTATATTTGTACACATTTGTATCTAACAGCACCTACTAAAATTATCTTTTAACCATGGTCTAAACTCACAGGGATCGGCCATTTTGAATTCCATTAGATAAAGTGATGTTACTATGAAAGATGTTATGTAACGTTCTTCCTCGGTAATGATGGAGTCTGAGGAGCACCAATCACAGCATCACACACTGATTTATGCCGCAGCTATGAATATTTAGCTGTTGGAATATTCAGCCGTCTGTTCAGAAACGGATAATAAACAGTTCGGGGATTGTTGTTGTTTTTTATTGCATCGCTGTTTTAGGAATATCTGGGAAAGATGACCTATTGCACATCATCAGTATGATGATCCTGGTTAGTGATGAGAGTGAAGCAATGATGAAGTAATAATTTGAATTGCCAGCTGCTTGAATTAGAATAATAAAACTATGTCTTGAAAGCATTCATGTCTGTCTTCTCAACCTTTGAATTATTTTGGGAACTAGTTTAGGATCAGGTTTGATTTCAACCATAACCCTTAGGAAATTATTAAGGTTTTATTATTAATGTCAGGGACTTTATTTTACCTGATGATGAGGTATTTTTGTAGGACCTTAAACGCTGAAAGATTTAAGATAAAGTTTAAAGCTTGTAGTTTCTTTTTGACAAATCCAAACTTATACATAAATCTGATTAAAAGTAGAGGTATGGAGGTCTAACAGCTGAACTTAAGTCTGAGATCTCTGTGATCTGAAGATGTAAGTTCTTCCCATAAAGGTGTTTCACATACTGAGGAATAGTTAAACCCTTGTAGAAGAACAGTCATTGTGTTTCCTCATGTTCCTCCTCCTACACAGTCTAATAAACACCCCCCGCCTGAGACGTCAGACAGCGTAAACCAAGCACCCCTCACCTAAAGGCCTTGGACTTCCTCTGGGTCTTCTCTAGTTTCTGGATCCTGGAGGTCAGCTGACGGATGCTTCCTTCCAACTCAGCTTCGCTCAGGTCCACCCTCTGCGTCAGACGGTTGAAGGTGGCTGTCAGTTCCCTCAAACACAAACAAACACGATTAAAACTTTAGCAGTTGTTCACCCAGGTGTTCAGTCTGTGGGGGCCAGGCTTACTTGTACACCTGTTGGCTGCAAGAGGAGCTGGTGACGGAGACGACCGCTCTGAGGCGCAGAGCCGCATACTCCGTGAACTGCTTCTTCAGAGCACGCTCCTTAGTAGCATCAGTCCAGGTGAGTCTCTCATACAGGTAGAGGAGTCCATACAGGGAGATGGACAGGGCAATGACACGCCAGCCCACAGAGCGCCACACCTGCAGAAACAGAACTCCTTAGACACACCTAGAAACACCTGAGACACACTTGGGTAAAACCTGGAAAACACCTCAGACCAGTGGTCTCCAACCCTGGTCTAAGATCTACTGCCCTTCAACACAGCTGAATCAAATGACTGATTACCTTTGGTAAAGGCTTGGTAAAAAGCTATTCATTTGATTCAGCTGTGTTGGAGCAGCGATGCATCCTGGAGGACAGTAGATCTGGAGGACCAGGGTTGGGGACCACTGCCTTGGACAAAACAAGAAAACACAAGCTAACCATCTCTGACACTCTTGAAAACCACCTACCAAACCCTTAGAAATCAACTGGGACAAACCTTTGAAACACCAGGAAAAAACATCAGACACACTAAGGCAACACCTTAAAAATACCCAGAAATCATCTGGGACATACTGGGGCAGGGATGGACAATTCCAGTTCTTGTGTCTTTGGTCAACACACCTGAATCAAAGAATAAGATGATTGAGAGGAATGGTGAGGAACATGCTGCATACTGAGGAGGTAACCCAGCCATTTGATCCAGGTGTGTTTGACCAAAGGTGAATCTAAAGGTCGCAGGATACCGGCCCCCAGGAACTGGAATTGCCCACCACTGTACTAGGAGACACCTGGGACAAAGCTCTGATTACACCTAGGGTACAGCTGAGAAACATCTAGAAAACACCTAAGAAACGCTCCCAGAAAAACACTGAAAAAAAAAACTGAGACAGCCTCACTTGCACCTAAAGCCAGGAATACACTAATATCTTTTTGGGCTTTTCAGGGCTGATTCTCCAGTCGTGCAAGAATTTTCTGTCAGCCTGATAGAGTAAGTCATGTAGTGACCAGGGGTAACTAGAGGCCTTTAAACCCGGCAGGTTAAGTTGTACAGTTTTAGCTGTAGCTGTGTGAAACAATTGAAGAAAATTGTACAGTGTATGCCCCGCTTAACAAACCACCAAGATCCAGAAGGACCGACTTCTTCTGGATTGTTCTATATCTTCTAATAATCAACAGCTGCTGCCGTCCAGGAAGTTTATCTGCTGGGTTTTGAACTTACCACACCTCCAATCACCAGAACCACCATGGATGCCCTGGAGGTGACAGAGACTAAGCCCGTTGCTACGGAAACAAGCACTTCATCCTTGAACGCTGGTCCTTCCTGCGGACAGAGCAGCATCCTTTGAGCCGGTTGCTTCATCAGAAAGCCTTTACCACCTGAAAGTGAGCTTACCTTCAGGCCACGCTCGCCGCCACTCAATGCCCGCTTAGCATTGGTGGCTCCGATGAAGCGTGTGACGAGGGCAGTCCAACCCAGAGAAAACTGGAAGTCAATGTTCTCCCTGAAGTCGGAACAGAGAGGGCGGCCAGAGTGAGGTCATAGGTCATCTCGAAAGAGGAGGATGGAGTAGAGAGCTGCTGCTGGACAGAAAGAGACACCAGGGGACGGACGCTGTCTGAGGACAGACATCAGATAGTCACAGGGACAGCCTCCCTGGGGATGGGTGATGCAGAAAGAGGAGGGGTCGGTACCAATCATGTGTTTCTGCGCTTCTCGGATATCTCTGAAGATGCTGAGAGAACAGCGATGAGCCAAACAGCCAACGAGCCTCTCCTCCACGTGCTGCACCAGCTTCTGCAGGAACACCAGAATCACAAGTCCAACAGGTACTGAGGTTCTGTGTGGAAGAGTTCTCCACTGTTAGAACAGTTTTCCAACAATGTGACGGCTATAGAAGGTTAATCAGCTCTAACTGGGAGAAGAGCCGATCCAAATGTTCGCAAAAGTTTGGTTCATGTACCAGGTGACATTACCAGCAGGTTCTGGGCCGGTCCTCCTTATCAGAACAGAACCAGCTCAGTTAGAAGGTGACTGGCTTGGGTCCCTGAACGCCCCCTTTAATCAGCCAGCCCAGCAGGAGGCGTTCAGGGACCAAAGCCAGTTCTTCATTGAACCACCTGGATGGATATTGTCAGACGGGTTCCAGACCGGTCCAGGAACCCAGAACTGAACCACATTCCCTGCCTGGGAGTTCTGTACTCACAGATTTGTAGAGTTGCAGAGTTTCTGGTGTCGGGCTGAAGTCGGCTCTGAACTCCTCAACAAGAACAGGAAGTGACTGGATCTGATCCAACAGCGCCATGGCAACCTGAGCACAGAGACACCTAACAGAGGTTACCATGGAAACACTTAAGCAGTTCTTGTCTTTCTTTGATGGACTGGAACCAGTCCGTTAGTGCTCTCCCATTGGTGGAAGCAAGTCTCTGCCTTGGACCCGAACCAGAATCAGAAGCTTTACGCTGAGAAGCAACAAAGATGTAGAGCTGTCTGGTTCTGCTAAGTCCTGGACCTGCCCAGTGATGCCTCAGGAGGATTTCTGTACCTTGGCAGCAACTTCATCTGTCAGTGTTCTGATTCGGTCCTTCACGTTGTCACTCAGACGGCTCATCTGTCCTCTGACAAAGTCCAGCCGATCCCGCTGCTCCTCTCGCTCCTCCAGGCAGCAGATCCTGTCAGAGGTCAGAGGTCAGAGAGACGTACTCGGAGCACGTTCATTAAATAAATGGCAGCGCTAACTTCCTGTCAGCTGAGGCGATGTTGATGGCGTCCATCACTGCTTTGATGGCCTCTGTGATCTGCCATGCCCTCACCGTGTGCTGTTCAAACTTGGTTCGGACCGCAGAATGAGAGATGAACTCCTGCAGACAAAAGTCCAGTTCACCATGTCAGAACCAGAGCTTAACTGGGTCACAACAAGCAGTGACTAACTGGAACATCAAACTGGGAATGTGTTTCTGGGTTTACCAACCTCAAAAGTCCTCTCAAACAGGTGGAACTCTCTCAGCCGGTCATGGAAACCTTCTGCCATAGCGCCACCTGCAGGCAGTTCAGGTTCAGGACATTGAATCCCAGGTTTCCTTTTAAGCAATCAGTTTCCTGAGAGCCTTCTCTACAAAGGAGTATTAGAGCCAGGCTGGAGAGTTTTAGTTTTTTCATTTTGAGAATAAACGTAAATAAACCTTACAAGAATAAAATCATAATATTATGAGAATTAAGTCATCATAGACCAACGGGTTTCAGAAAGAAAGCTTGGAGCTCCGCCTAGCAGATTACGGCCGACCAGCTCCACCAATCAGTTAACCAGAGTCCACTTTTGACATCCTGCCCAGTTTGATGCTGCTGCTAAAAGATGTCAAACCGATGCTAAAGTAGAACTTCACATGATGCTCCACATTCCTCATTTTAGGGAAGAAAGGGATTCTTGTAAGAGTTGTCATAAAACACAACTTTATTCTCGTAATTTTACATATTTATTCCCATAATTTTCCGAGTTATTATAGTAATCTTGGAAATTTTATTCTGCGTAATGTTATGAGGCTTTTCACTGTCCCTAATATTCACGACTATTCTTGTAATATATAGCGACTTAATTCTCATAATGTTCGACTATTTCTGGTAATTTAATGACTTAATTCTCGTAATGTCAGGAATTTATTCTCATAATTTTTTACTTTATTCTCATAATTTTACGACTTTATTCTGGTAATGTTACGACTATTCTCGTAATACAACAAATTTATTCTCGTAATGTTACAACTTTATCCTCATAACTTAACAAGTTTATTCTCGTAATTTTATGACTTTATTTGCATAATGTTACGAACTAATTCTCAAAATATTTTCATTGTGACTTTAATCTTGTAATTTTTCGACTTTATTGTCGTAATGTTACAACTTTTTTCTCGTAATATAACGACTTTATTCTCATAATGTTACGACTTTTCTCAAAATAGGAAAAAAACAAAATCTCTAGCCTGGCCCTAATACTCCGTCATATATCTCTGCCTCTTCTAACAGTGAATTATTATTGTTTTTATTAGTGGTGGTCTGTTATCCGCGTTAACGTGTTGCGTGCTGTTCATCGCCAGAAATGCCAGACTCTTATCGGGCAATAGAAAAAAATCGTGAATTTACAACATTGAATGTGAAATGCTGAAATGCTGCAGCTATTAAAACAGCTCTGTCAGGCAAGCTAACCAATCTCCTTGCTCAGTCGATAGCCACCAGCTGAGGCAGGTGGTCCCTCACCTGCTTCACCTGTCTCAGGCATGCCCTGTGCCCGCTGTGTCCTTGAGCTCAGGACCTCCTTGGCCGACACAAAGAAGATTCTCCCAGCTGCCTCTTCCGGTCCAACCACCCCCAGCTCCTCCGACAGGAAGCTCACACAGCGGTCCATGTGTTGCTTCCTTACCTGGACAGTAGGACAATGGACAAAGTAAGCTTGAAACTGGAGATGCTGAAGATCTGAATAAGTTCCCATGGTAACGCTGCCTCCAAAGCTCACCTGCTGAGACAAAAACCCACCTGGTCGATGTAGTCGGGCTCCGTCACCGAAGCGTCCCAGCGGTTGTGAAGGATAAAGATGTTTGGTTTAGAGATGCGTTCACTCACTTTGTGAAAGAAAAGTTTTTCCTGCAGGAAAAAAAAATAGTTTCTTTCTGTCAAAAAATGAACCCTCCACTCGTGTTCCCAGACAGGGAGCCATGTTGCAAGGTCAAGTTAATTTGATCTGACATGTACCCAACAGGTACCCAACAGGTACCCAACATGTGAAAGGCTTCCGCAGCAGTGTGTCGCAGTTAGCTTGTCGAAGGTATGTCGCAGATATTTTTGATTTATGCCCAATATTGAAGCGTGGTCTGCCCTATGTTTTCCACGCCACAATGAAAGAGGGACAATAGGGAACTAGCTAGGATTGTGGGTGTCCGTGTGTCGGTGTGATGAGTTTGTTCACCGTCTACAACCCCTCATCCAATGCCGGATGACACACAGTTCACCCGTTTGTGTTCCCCAAAGACTGGCCGTGGCGCTGCTGGGATTCGGGTGCAAACCAACAGACTGTCACACTGAGCTAAAAACCTAGCATCCTGTATGGTGTCTGGGATAGTGTCCGAGGTGTGCCAGGCGTTGTGGACGCCACTATAGTCAGAGTTTCTGCCATTAGGTACCAAACAGGAAATACGCATAGAGTAGAGTGTATGTAGATTTGACCAATCAGAGGCCTGCTTTCGGTCTGAACGTTGCATTAGAGTTCTGACTGTTTGGTACCTCTCAGACGTTAGTTTTCCTGTCGGCCCTGCCAGAACATCCCATAATTGTTTGTGGCACCATGCAGGCTGGTCTGGTTGTGGCTCTCCAGATGTTGCATTAAAGATGAAGTCTATCGACCCAGAATACGAACAGAACTGGTTCCTTACCGTGTTCATCAGCGTTGACTCTGCGTTCCCCACCAGAACGAAGACGTCTGCATCCAAACAGAACTTATCGATCCAGCTGTCCAACTCCAGGGTGACGTCTGTCCCTGGACTGTCCCAGAGGTCAGGAGGTCAGAGGGAGGAGAAGCAGGAGAAGTTCCAGATCAGTTTAAGTTCTGAGCTACAACCTGGCAGCTGTGGACCATTATGGGTCAGTCTGAGGGACTGTTAGGGAGACCCAGAGAAAGGCAGTCCCTTATGGCTCCCGGCTGGGTGGGTCTTGACCTGGATGAAGTGGTTTTGGTAGAACTTGGAGTTGCTGCTCGGGATTGTTTACAGGTGAAGAAACCAAACTGCCCAGAAGAGTCAAACTATATTTGGAACCAGAACCATCAGGATTAGTGCCAATTCCTTAGAACCCATTAGGTTCTGGAGAACTGGACCAACCCTGCTAGTACTGGTGTGGTGGATTTACCTGTCCATCAGAACCAGGTCATCTCTCAGAAGCGTGCAGCGACTCTTGGGCCAGAACACTCGAACCAGACTGCCAGAGTCCAGCCTTGGGTCCATGTGGAGCGCGTGGGCCAGCTGGTTCACCGTCTGTGGATGGAGGTGGAGGAGTTAGCGCCGAGCAGAATCTTGACCCGGGTCAGGGTGTGCTGGTACCGCGGGCCTACCGAGACACTGCGTCTGTGGTCGGATGCCTCGGTGGTGAGGTATGCCTCGTGGTCGTCGGTTCCCTCCACGCTCAGAAAGCAGTTGGTGGTGTGCCCGATGCCGCTGGGCAGAACCCGCTCTCTGAGCATGGCGTTGATGACGGTGCTCTTCCCGTTACTGGTTCTGATGATGGGGGAGAACACAGAGAAGCTTTCACTATTAAACATGTTCCTCAAAGTCCTCTGAGGCTGGTTTTTGGACTTTGGCTGCTTTGTCCCTTATTTTAACCTGTGTTGGAACCAGCGACACACACAGATAGAAATTAGGTGGCGCTAGAGCACCTGCCCTTTTCCCCTCTGGACAAAAAAAATTCTCCTGAAATCTTTTTTTTTTTTCCTTTTCTTATATTTTGGCATGCAAAATACCATTTATGAATTTAAAGACCTAACAAACCAAGAGACTTTAAAATGCAGCTCTTTGATTCTATAAAAAAAAAAAGTAAATTAAAGCACCTTATAGATGTAATTAATCAATTTGCATAATGGTTCCTGTAAGGAACCCCTGATGACATCTATGGGACTTTTATGTTAGCTACAGCACAGTAGTTACCTTTTTGTCTGTTAAACATTTCACAGCAAACATAAGGCCAAATGATCAAAATTTGTAAAAAATAACTTTAAAGTCGTAGGAAAACAGCTGTTCTAACCGTTACATTTCTGAATTCTCCCGGTGGTGCCCGACTTTCACGAGGGTGAATAAAGTGAATGTGATTGAAAGGGTACGATTATCAAAGGGGGGGATTGTTGTGGTGGGAATGTTAGCAAGCATGTTTGGTTGTAGCCGGGTTTGTCGGAAGCATCTTGCTAACCAGTTAGCAACTCAGTGCTAGCAGGTTCCCAATGGGAAATTCCATTATAGCATTAAATGGTGGGAAGACTTAGAAGACTTGACGCTGTCAAGGAACGCCATATGGACAGAGGAAACATGCAAGAGGAGGAGGAGTTTAGTGTCGGAGGTGTCGGTGGATGAGGTCTCCTCCGTCATCCATTTTTTTATTTAGAGGGAGGAAAGCGGGACAGAAGATGTTGTGGAAGAGGGCGCCGGGGCGGCAGAAGCTTGGTTTGTGTAGAAGGCTTCCAGCAGTACATGTTTGAGCCCTTGCCTCATACAACGCTTGCCAGTTCTGTTAGCTCACGCCTGCCGAAGACACAGACATCCATCCCCGTGAACACTGGGACGCAACTCAATGGAAAAGGAAATGATTCTGGTTTCAACCAAGCAAGTATATTAGCTGCGACACATGAATCAAGATGCTATGACCGAAAAACATTTGATTGACAGATGACCGTTGATATATGATTGGATGAATTTAGGTGTTCAGGCTGATGTAGAACTAACTGGCCTGCAGAAGATAACGGAAAAAACTCCACAGATTTTTTTTTTTTAAAGAGAAATGTTCTAAATTTTGGGACAATATTTTCTGAAAATAACTGTATTTGTCTCTAAACTGAGCAGGAAAATAAAAGGATCTGTCAGTGGAATGAGAGTTTTTAACCTTAAAATAAGATTATTACATATTGTGCACTTGAAATAGGATAATAGTGTCATTTGTTTTATATAAATTAAGTGTTTTAACCCAATAAACTTAAAGATATTCTGGAATTCTGGCTTTTGCATTAGACTTTTATTCTATTTCTATGTACTTTGGAAAACTGTCACCCTTGAGGCTCTTATTTAAAATATAAACGGGATCCAAGGGTAGAAGACAACGAAAGTTCACTATGTTTCCAGAAGAAGAAAGACTGTGAAGAAATGCGTAATCTGTTCCCTGCACCTGATAACTCAGGGCAGTTCGTTCATGTAAATTTTTGTGCCCTGGCCTTCAATTGTGTTCTTTTTTTCGCACATAAAATTAAGTAAAAAAAAAAAAAAAATAAAAACTTGATCAAGTATATTGTTTTTCCAGTTAAGTAGATTTTAAATTGTTATTTATTTAATTGACACTAATGTAGCATTGCTACCTATGGACTGCGGTCGATCGTTAAACGTCAGCATCAGATGGTGTTCGGCTATTGACGGCTACAAGGTGTCATGTTTTGGTTCTGTTTAAGTTTCCCTTTGAGTTTTCATTGGTTTTATTTCCATTTTGTCTTATTCTAGTTATTTTTGATTGTATTTGAGTTCTTGGGTATTTCTTGTTTGCCCTCTGTTGCTCTCCTGTGTCAGTCTCCTTCTCCTAGCTCCCTTCTAGTCTCCTCTGTTCACACCTGCTCCCAATCTGCTGATTAGCCTGGTCTTTGTTTCTCTCTCCCATATATGCACCTCCTGCTCAGTCACTGTTGCTGGTTTGTCGTCATTTCTTTGCCCCCTTGTTGTGAGGGTTCCTGGTTTTTGTGGTTTAATGTTTTTGGATTTTTGCTTCTGTTGCCCTTTTTGTGTCATTAAATCTGCAAATAACCACCTTCGGCTTCAGTGGGTCCTGCTATACAAACCTCCACCCTACTGTGACACAAGATGCCCTTTTTGCAACCTGAGCACCTGGCCCATAAAATGTCTGTGAACGTCACTGGTAGGACCCCTGAATGAGAATTGAGTTAGTACTCTGATGGTTGCATCATGTGTTGCATCATCAGTTTCCAGAGAAACGCCGCCCCGCTGTTTCTAAGGATGCTTCTGATGACGGTTGCAGGTCTGAACAGGAAGCTTTGATGTGGCTGTTGCCACGGCTGCAGTTCTGGTCAGATAAGTCTATCTGGACCCTCGTTCTGTCAGCAGCTTTATCAGCAGCTGAACAAACGTACAGAGCTGGAAGTAGAGCCTGTGGAGCTCAGCTCTGAGTTTAGCAGCTCTAGAGTAACCTGTGGTTCTTTCAATGAAATGTTTCTGAAGACCCAACCAATAAAAGGCACCCTGAGGCCTTCGGAACCGGTTTCTGATGCAAAACAGAAACAGAGTTTGGCTTTCAGTAAGACTGACTTAACTGATTAATGCGCAGATATACGTTTGTTAGATGTCCCTCCTGTTAATGTTGGATTTTATTGTCTCGCTCCAAGAGGAAAAAGCTGGAAGGCATCTGGAGGTCTACATTAAGTCAGCATCCAGTGGGTGTTTTGGTCTAACGGAGTAGAACTGGACCCAGTTTAGGAACCAAAATGTCCCAGAATCTTGAGGTTTGATTAAAAACTAAAACTAATGAGTTCTTCTCTGGTTAACCTGAGAAGAATGCAAGGTCCTAAGGGAGGTTTCTCACAAACTGATTAGGAAAGTTCAGCTGATCCAAAATGCTGCAGCCAGAAAGTTCTGATGAAATGAAAAAGAGAGATCTCTCTCTCTTATCACTGGCTTACTTCAATTTGGCTGCCAGTTAAATCCAGAATAGAATTTAAAATCCTCCTTCTCACCCATATACAGGTGCTGGTCATAAAATTAGAATATCATGAAAAAAGTAGATTGATTTCAGTAATTCCATTTAAAAAAGTGAAACTTGTATATTATATTCATATACATTACATACAAACTCATATATTTCAGATGTTTATTTTGTTTAATTTTGATGATTACAAATGACAACAAAATGAAAATCTCAAATTCATCATATCAGAAAATTAGAATATTACTGAAGACCAATAAAAAACAAAGGATTTTATAGAAATGTTTACGCCAACTGAAAAGAAATATATGAACATGAAAAGTACATGAGCATGTACAGCACTCCGTGGTATTTAGTTGGGAACTCCTTGGCCTGTATTACTGCAGCAACGCGGCTTGGCATGGAGTCGATCAGTCTGTGGCACTGCTCAGGTATTATGATAGCCCAGGTTGCTCTAATAGTGGCTTTTAGCTCTTCTGAATTGTTGGGGTCTGGTGTATTGCATCTTCTTCTTTCACAATACCCCATAGATTTTCTATGGGGTTAAGGTCAGAAAGAGTTTGCTGGGGCACTACAAGAACAGGGATAGCTACTCATGGATCCTTCAACCAGGTAATACTGGTAGCTTTGGCACTGTGTGCAGGTGCCAAGTCCTGTTGGAAAATGAAATCTGCATCTCCAAAAAGTTGGTCAGCTGCAGGAAGCATGAAGTGCTCTAAAACTTCCTGGTATGCTTGACTGCGTTGACCCTGGACCTCAGAAAACACAATGGACCAACAACCCAGCAGATGACATGGCACCCCAAACCCATCACTGACTGTGGAAACTTTACACTGGACTTCAAGCAACGTGGATGAAGTTTTCATTCTAACTTCTTTTTCCTCCAGACTCTGGGACCTTGATTTCCAAAGGAAATGCAAAATTTACTATCATCAGAGAACATGACTTTGGACCACTTCACCAGCAGTCCAGTCCGGTTCTACTCTTAGCCCAGGCAAGACGCTTCTGACGCTGTCTGTGGTTCAAGAGTGGTTTGACACAAGGAATGGCATGTTGCAGAAAACCCATGTCTTTCTATACGTCCGTGTGTGGTGGTTCTTGAAGCACTCACTCCAGCTGCAATCCACTTCTTTTGTGAATCTCCCCACATTTTTGAATGGGTTTTGTTTCACAATCCTCTCCAGGGTGCGGTTATCTCTGCTGCTTGTACACTTTTTCTCGACTACATCTTTTCTCTTCCACTTCGCTTCTATTACACGTGCTTGGACACCTCGAGCTCTGTGAAACGCCAGCCCTTTTAGCAGCTATGACCTTTGTGTCTTGCCCTCCTTGTGCAAGGTGTCGATGGTCGTCTTTTGACAACTGTCAAGTCAGCGTCTTCCCCAATGATTGTGTAGCCTATAGAACTTCAGACTGAAAGACCATTTAAAGGCTTTTGCAGGTGGTTTGAGTTAATTAGCTGATTAGAGTGTGGCACCAGGGGCCATCAATTTTGAACCTTTTCACAATATTCTAATTTTCTGATATGATGAATTTGAGATTTTCATTCATTTGTTGTCATTTGTAATCATCAAAATTAAATAAAAATAAAATATTCTGAAATATATGAGTTTGTATGTAATGTATGAATATAATATACGAGTTTCACTTTTAAATGGAATTACTGAAATCAATCTACTTTTTCATGATATTCTTAATTTTATGACCAGCACCTGTAAAGCCTTAAATGGCCAAGCTCCATCTGATATCAGAGATCTGATTGTTCCTTATGTTCCTAACAGAACGCTTCGCTCTCAATCTGCATGCAGGTTTACTAGTGGTTCTAGAATTTCTAAGAATAGAATGGGGCAGATTCTTTCGCCAGGTTCTCAGGCTCCTCTGCTGACATAGGGACCGCGCCTTTTTCATCATTCTCTGCTTCATTCTATCTCTATAGTTCTGCTGCTATAGGCTTAGACTGCTGGAGGACATAGCGGACCCCTTTTTCATCATTCTGCTTCATTCTATCTCTCATTCTCCCACTCTGCAGAATCTGTTAGTTCAATCTCTAACGTTCTGCTCTCTGCTTTTTCTCATAGTAGCTTCATCTGGTCCTGTTCCTGTTTGGCTGTGACTCCATCCTGGAGAGAAATATCAGCTGTGCTGCTTGCCATCAACACCTTTGCTGTTTATAGATGTTGGAGATCGGCCTGTTTTCCAGTGTAGTCCTGTTTCTCTGACCGTGACTGAGTGGATGTGCTCTCATCCTCCACTCTGACATGGGAGCTGGCTCGGAGCTCGGCTCTGCCTGGCTGTGTGTTTTCTGGACGGGGCCGCCTGCGGGAGCTGGTTGACAGTTGCCTTGTCCATATGCTTCTTTTCTATGTCTGCTTCTGTCTCGCCCTGAACCCCAGTGGGCCTCAGCAGATGGCGCTCACACTGGAGCCTGGTTCTGCTGGAGGTTTCTTCCTGTTCAAGGGGTTTTTCCTCTCCACTGTCGCTACAAGCATGCTTTAGTGTGAGGGATTGCTGAAGAGTCAATGAGTCGATGTAATCAGCTGGTTTTCCTTTAGATAGAAAACTTTTGAATCAATCTGACTGGATGATCTGGTGAACGTATTGTCTCTTTAAAGTTCCTTGATGTGGCGATGTTGTCATGTCACTATTGAAATAAAGTGAATTAAATTAAATTGAAGTGTTCATCCCGGTACTTGAAGGAACAAAATCTGACCATAAAGACTCCTCTAAAGGTGCAGCTGAAAAAATCCCTAACAGACACGTTACCATAGCAACCTTATATCCTATCGCAAAAGGAAAACCGAACCAGACACAAACTGTAGCTAAAAGAAGGATCCAGATCTGGTTCTACTAAAGGACTCTTCTCTGAGAAGAAGCTGACTCCCGCTGATGTTCTCACCTCCCGAAGAAGGCCACCTTCATGTGTCTCCTCAGCAGAACCTCTCTGATGGCGGCCAGTTTGGCGGCGCAGCTCTGCATCTCCAGACTGTGCTCCTCCACAGCCACCGGACCCAGATCCTGGTTCTGGACGGCCTCTGATATCACAACAGACAAACATGAGGCCCATCTACAGAACAGTTCCACTCAGACCCGTTTCTGAACCTGTCAGAACCTTTGTCCTACTGGATGGAGATAAATGGAAACCAAACACCCAGAACAGAACTCCCAAACCAGGCCACACCAGAACCAAGCAGAACTACAGAACCTATAGTGTGTGTTTCTGACCGTCCACAAAGACAGAACCGGTCCTCACGAACTCCAGCAGCTGGTCGAAGATGGATCCGATGGAATGTTTGGCCACGACGAATCGGTGCAGAGGAGACGGGTCCTCAGCCTCCATGGTCCCTGCACACACAGAACCAGAGCAGAACCCAGAAGTTCTGTTGGACCTGAGCAGAATGTTCTGACTGTGGAGCAGATTAACCCATTCCAGCAGAACATCAGCTGAAACAGGAAATAGAAGGGACCTACTGGACCGGTCCAAAGTGGAACCAACCGGGTCAGCTTTGGGTTCTTTTATTTTGTCTTTTGATTCATTTCTAAATCAAAACAATTTTATTTTCCATCATTTAATTTCTTGATCAATAAATACATCAAATATTTAAAAGGAATTAAATAATAGTTTGATAAAAACTATAAATGAACTCCTGCAGCAGTTCACTGGAGGTCCGGTTTGGTTCTATCTAAGCAAGCAGAACCTCTGGAGTCACCAGAGAAGGTTCTCCTCTGACTCTGGGATCTTTAACGCAGCTGCAGGTAACGCCAGCATAAAGACCTAAAGTCTGATTCCTCCAGAACCTTCTACGTCACGCAGATGCTTGCCGTGTCACACGAGAGGCTTGTTTTTACCGTGATCTGAGGGCCTCTCTGGTTCAAAGGTCAGCCTGTCCCAGTGGAGTCAGCGCCGGTTCCCGTCCTACCCGGGTCCAGTCGACAGAACCCTTCCTCACCCTGCAAACGGCTTAGTGCCTCAGAGCGACTCTGATCCTCTTATCAGGATTTAGACCTGCAGCCACCTGCAGCCTGCAGCCTCCCACGGCTGCTGCATCCCCCCCTTCCCCACAGCCTTCCGGTCCCTGCAGGTTCTGATCGTCCTTGAACTGTCCTGGAGCTTCATACAGCCTCACCTGTATTGGACAGTATCTCTGGCTCCGCCCCTTTTTAACAAGCTTGGACTCCTCTCAGTCTGGTTCTGATTGGACCGGCACCAGGATGTCTCTAGGACCCAGGGGAGGTTCTGTTTCAGTGCTGAGGGAACCGTTGGAGCTGTTGGTGGGAACCACGTCCTCCCAGACTCTGCTGCCCTGAGCTGTGGGGTTCCACAAGGCTCTGTTCTAGGGTCACTTCTTGTTATGGTTTCACATTACTGGTTACCAGTTCCCTGTTACTGGTGACGCTATGGACCCACTCAGGGAAGGATTTAGGAAATTTTGGGGCCCTAGGCACAGACAGAGCAGGGGCCCCCTCTGAACGGAGAAGACAACATAGAAAACAGAAATGTTAATAGAATAGACATCCATTATCTGTTCTAGGTTGTGTCCCTCTCTTCTTGTCCCTTTTCTTCTTGTTTTCTCTTCTCTATGTTTTGTACCTCAGCTGACTTTTCATGCTGTCTCTAAAGGAATGAAAAGATTTTTCCAAGCACTAAGCTCACTTAGCTGATTGCTCCTTCCTGTGTTTCCAAAAAAGGCCAAAGTAAATAACCCAGTCCTTCTTTTCACTGTAGACAAGCCATGATCTGCTTATCTGTTCTCCATTTTTCATTTGATGAAATAATAGCTGCATGAATCATGACAGCAGACAAGATAGAGGAGAGAAGGAGGCGGGGTTACCAATCTACTGGCTCTGGAGAGCAGAGTTCGCTGCTTTTAGATGTTGTCTCCAAAGTCTCCAGTAGCAGAAAAGTCTCTAGATTTGGCGCTAGGAGCTTTTAGAAATCAAAGTGCTAGAGGGGTCTGAAAAGTGGCTAAATATAGCGACTAAAAGCGCTAAGTTGGCAACACTGCTCTTTGCATGGTTTGTTTTCAAATGGTTTGCTGCTGTCTGTTTGACCTTTCTGAACATGTGCAGCAAATGGACTGATCCAATATGGTGGACACTGAAGGGGGGGCTGAGACACACTTAATATTATCAGCGTTCTGATGGCATTTTAGCCAAAGGATTTTTATCAAAAAACGCATCAATTAATGTGCAGAAATAAGGATGGAAACAGAGTTTCATGGGGCCCCCAGGAACTTGGGGCCCTGGGCTGCCTAGTCTTGCCTAGTGGCCCCTTTGCCAAATGGTAACCTTAATCTTCATCTGATGTGGATGAAAGGTTTCTGATCTGAGGCCTGCAGTGCGTCCTTCTGTCCAGCAGAGGGCGCAGAGGATTGGAAGTCTGCAGAATATTCTCCTCAGATTAAAGTTCTGGTTCAAAGGACAATCCTCCAAACAGAGCTTTCATGTGTTACCATGGAAACAGCCTCTCTGAGCCAATCAGGATGTTTTTCCAGGAGGAGAAACTAGATGAGGATAAGCTAATCTTCAGTAATCTCTGAGGGAACCTCTCAGCCAGAACCAGAAGCATCAGAGAAACTTGGTGAACGTTAAAAGCTGCTGAAGAATCAGAACCTTCAGCCCAAAGGTGCTGCTGCTTCGGCTCGGTTCTGGAGACCATCTCTGGAAGTTCTAGGAGAACTTCAGGAGAAGCTTAATCCCTGAGGCTGATGACATTCACCTCCAGATGGGATCAGGCCTGGTTCCTGTCTGCCGTGGAGAGGTTCAGGCGGGTCTGCTGCTGACTGATAAGGTGGGCGTGGCCAGGATGATGACAGCGTCTGAGTGATGAAAGAGGAGGCAGCGTTTCCTCTGAATCTGCTGGAGCTGATAGAGACCAACGACCCGGCCCGACCCGCCCAGACTTACCCGACCCGGCTTGACCTGACCTGCCGACTTCGCCCAGCCTGACCCGACCCGGCCCGGTCTGACCCAGCCTGGGAGCCCTGCATCCCATCCCAGAACCCTGAGCCCCTTCCTGACCTCTGCCCCTCTGACTAGTTTAGATCCTGTTGATCCATGAATGATGGAGGCAGAAGGAGCTCAGCCTCAGAGGCAGACCCGTCTGGATCCGTCTGGGTTCTGTGGTGCTGAAAGGAAAAGCTGGTTCTGCTGGGAGACAGCAGACGCTGAGGAGACATTCAGGACAAACCCGCAGACGGACGAGTGACAGCTCCAGATCCACGGAGAGATAGAGGGAGGAGGAGGAGGAGCTGAGGGAGGAGGAAGGATAAAAGCCGAGTCTGCAGAGCAGGAGCCTTCAGACTGAGGAGGAGGAGGAGGAGGAGCACCGATAGAAAGAACCTCCACCATGAGAACGCCCTGATCATCTTCATCACAGAGTCTTCCTCCTGCAGCCGGGATGAAGAGCGGCTTCTGCTCAGGGAGGAGGCTGCTGCTGCTTCTGATGATGACGATGGTGATGAAGGCAACCAGCCTGGAGATCCAGGAGGACGAAGAGGAGGAGGAGGAGGAGCAGGAGATGGTGAGAAACTCCTGGTTCCTGTTTCAGAGAGGTTCTGGTTCCCAGGTTTCCGGGTTTGGATCAGGGTTAGTCAGAACCCGACCCAGATTCTTCTTCTTCACCTCCTTCTGCCAGACGGAACCAGAGCTCCTTGTTAGAACCAGGCAGGTTCTGTGATTAGTTAAATGCTCAAAGAACAGGGAACCAGAACAGGCCTAAACGGGTCAGAACCTCCTGAGCTGTCTGGGTCCAAACACACTAACCCGGTTCTGTCCTGCAGGAACCGGCGCCATCGGACGGGTCCAGAGTGTCTCCTCGCAGCTCCTGGCTGCTCTTCAGGAGAAACTCCAACAAAGGAGAGAACCGCAGAACCAAAGGCTCCCGCAGAACCTCCAAGGTCAGTCAGAACCACTCAGGCACACAAGAACATCCAGAACCCACATGGATCAGCGGGTCGACCCGCTGCCTTCCTCTGGAACAGAATCAGGTCCAAATGATGATCAAACCCAGAAACCTGCAGGCAGAGAAACATGAACCCTGAACCACGGAGGCCTGACAGAATAGGTTTTGAAAAGGACCTCGCTGCGAGCCCGGTTCTGGTTTCACCATTCGAGGTCTTTTTAGAAGAGCAGCATCTTCCAGGGCACCAGCTTGCGGGTTACGTCCGAGCCGGTCGAGGGTCCAGACTACCACGGCTGTCTGCGGAGAAGCCAATCTGAGAGGCTCCTGGACTCTGCCTAGGGCTGCAGCTCTGCGCCAATGTTTAGGCCTCCCGAGGTCAGAACTCTTTCTAGAGAACCAGCTCCTGCAGCAAGAGACCCACCGGGTCAGAACCTGAGGCTGATCCAGACACACGCTTCTGATAAATCTCTCTTTCTGTCTCCCTCAGCACGGTCTGCCAGGCCCACCGGGCCCTCCAGGACCACAGGGGCCCCCGGGTCCCCCGGCCCCCCTGCTGCCCCAGCAACAGGAGCTGATCCAGGAGCTGCGGCTCAAACTGGGAGGTAAGCTTCCACTGGGACGGAGTTAAAGTCCCGACCCGACTGGTTCCTTCTGACTCTCACAGCAGCAGCAGAACCTGAAACACTCATTCTGATTCTCCGGGTAAATTTCCATGAACCTCAGGAGAACTGAGCAGAACCACAGATGATCTCAGTGTTTTCAGACTGTGAGGCTCCAGCTCAGGGGTTTTTTCTACCTGGGTTCTGCAGCCTGGCCCGGTTCTCCCTCTGCAGGTTTCATAACTCCGGCCCGGAGCTGGAGGCAGCCTGTCTGAGACCTTAATAGGCCTAATTTGGTGGAGCGTGGACGGGACTTGGCTCGGCTGCAGGATTCCTGACATTCCTGCAGCCTGATGGCGTGTCTGTGTTTCCCACTGCGGCGGTGTGTGTAAGGGGGGGGGATTTGGTTGGACCTTTCCAGGAGCAGACCCAGAACTCCAAGGTTCTGATAAAATTATTTTACTGTGAAGAACACCCTGTAGAATTGAACCAAATGAAAACAAACAGCTTCGTAAATTTACTCCCATTTTATTACTAAGGCATCTAATTTAATAACTTTCATCTGAGGAATATTGCAAAAATGAGCAATCTCCTGTCCAGGG
>JAGKQL010000071.1:136152-156690 GCA_018398635.1 Cyprinodon brontotheroides | reverse complement strand
GGGGGGGGGGGGGGGGGGGGGGGGGGGGGGGTCATCGAGAGATTGTCTAACCCCTAACCCTAGCCAGTGCCATCGGCAGAGTGGACTCTCATCTACTCCAGTTACCAAAAAAACCCTAATGTTAGTGGAATCCACACCTAAACCTTACACCTGACCCTTGCCTTAAAATTACACTTAGCCGATCCCTAACCCTGACACTTGCCCTAAAACCTAATTTTAAGCCTTGCCCTAACCCTATAACCTAGCCATTACTCTCAAAGCTAACCCTAATTCTCCAAGTTCTACAAATTGGCTTGGCTATGGATCTGAGAGATACCAACAAACGTGCGCCGGCCCGTTCAATGCCTTTGATCCTATAACCAACTGCCCTAGTCGTTGGACTGGGATGGGGGGGGTCATCGAGAGAGTGTCTAATGCCTAACCCTGACATTAACCCTAACCCTGACATTAACCCTAACCCTGACATTGAGCCTAACCCTGACATTAACCCTAACCCTAACCACTACCAGTATATTTCTCAGCCTGACCAAAGTTTATTCACATCATTCCCCCTAAATTTTTTAAATGGCTGTCCGTCACTTTGGCCTTCTGTCTTCATAAAGGCCAGTCGGTCCTTCGAAGGCTGGTAAATTGATTAGCTGATATAATATCATAAACTCACACAGCCTGTGTTGTTCTGATGAACTTCCCCCCTCCCCCAGACCTCGCTGACAGAGCGTGCCTGCAGTGCCACCGTCCTCCCCGTGTCTCCACCTCCTTCTTCAGCCGCCTCCCTCAGGCTGCCTCCATCCCCCGCCGCAGCCTGCTGGAGCTGCAGCCTTTTGGCCAGGTAACATGCGCACGCTCATGTGCACGCACAGCCTGTGGAAAGTGAAGTGGTTGAGCCAGTGAGGAGAACGACTTCTTTGTCTGCAGCCATCAGAGTCAGAGCGAAGCCTGCAGAGGGGTCCCACCTTCAACAGCAGCACCGGCAGATACACGGCACCCGTCTCTGGGTTCTACCAGCTCACCGCCAGCCTGCTCATAGGTCTGACCCGCCACACCAACACATCCACATTCCCAACTCTACAAAAGCATGTTTAGATGCTGCTCTGAATGGACCGAGGTTCTAAAACCAAAGTTCCATGTTTGCTCAGAATATTCAAAATCACATTAATGACAAGATCCTCTTCAGGTTTTGGTGCTGAGCAGAAATTAGAGACTCCATTACTAAGACCAAGTGTCAATATTTTCTGTTTCAGAGTCTGGAGACCGGGTCCAGGTCAGACTCAGAGACAGTGTCAGAGCAGCCATCTGCATCGAGTCGCTCTGTCAGAGCAACCTGTGAGTACATTTTCCTCCGTAAACCTGCTTGGGGTCAGAACCTCAGCAGACTTCGGGCATAAAGGATTTCCTGTGGATCAATGCGTTTGTCTTTTATCTGAGCCCGGTCCAGAATATCCAAGAGGCTTCTGTGTTTCCAGGGAACCGAGTCTTGAAAGTTTTCTGCTGTGTTTCAGCTCGGTGGAGTCAGTGATGGGTGCGGCAGCTGCAGGAGGAACCTTTAGCATTTTACTGACAGGAACGCTCTACCTGCAGGTATGACTCACCTGGTTGGCACCAGAACTAGCTGTCACAACCTGTTACAGAGTTCTGACCCATTTATCATTGGTTCAGGCTGGAGAGTACGTGTCGGTGTTCGTGGACAACGCCACTGGATCGGCCATCAGCGTCCTGCAGGACTCACTGTTCTCAGGAATACTGCTGGGAATCTGAACCAGTGGACTAACCCAACAGATGAAGGTTCTGATTCAACAAACCCAGTAGGAACTGTCTGAGTGGACTCACAGTCTGGTGAGAACTAATCCCCGTCTGGATCTGGATCAGACTGAACCGGGTCTGGCCTAGTTCTGGGTTCAAAAGGACAATCAGGACCATCAGGAGGTCATTGTTAATGTCCATATGGATCTACAGGGAATCTGATTTTCCTCTTTTTGGAGCTTCATCATCCAACACCAACAGAGTTCCTGGGGAGTCTTCTGGAAGCAAACCGGACCTTCTCAGAACCTTCAGTCTGCAGAGGTTTTTATCGTTAGAGCCTCATCTACAGAACCCATGGTGTCCTCCGTCTCAGTTCAGCTCTGACCTCTTGGGTGTTTCTAAACATCTCGGACCTGATCACTAATTTTAAAACAGAAGGACAGAATCAGTGAAGCTTTGGTTCCGGAACTTCTCCCTGCTGGACTGGACCGTTTGGGTCTCTCTAATCCCCCCTTCATTATAACTGCTGTCGATCTGTATTCTGGCTATAATGTCGTTTGCTCCTCTGACCTGACAGAAGTTGTACCTGTTCTTTACACTCTGAATTGATTTTGAAGCGCTAGCAATATGTGCCTCCGTTCTGAATAAAGGGATAGTTTGGATCTTTTTAGTAGGGCTGTGTGAAATTATTGTTAGCTTTGTGTCTTTCTTAGTTAGGTCAGGTATATGATCAGCTCTGACCTTTATCTCTGATTTCTAACTTCTTTAATCCACCTGATCAGCTGCGACTAATCATTCCAGCTGTGGAGTTAAGGCTGGTTTATACTTAGAAACCAGGTTGTCTGCATGTGTTGCAGTTAGCGCAGATATGCCCCGCCCCTTCCGCAGACACTCTGATGCATCTCTTCAAAACTGCAATTCCTATTTGGTACCTTACCGGCTTGTTTTGTTTGTATGACCGCCATTTTGGAAAACAACTCGTCAAGTTGGACCAGCTAGCAGAGCGAGGTGCGCGAGAACGCTGGGAGCCTTTTTCCATCTAGATCCCCGCTCTTTTTGGCCATCATGTCCCTCCATTGACTTGCCCCTACTTCTTCACCGCCTCGACTGTATCTAGACCCACAGCTAGTTCCTGATTGTTCCTCTTTTGTTGTGGCGTGGAATAACATAGTGAAGACCACACAAATTGGGCATAAATCAAAAATATCTGCATCATACCTGCGGCAAGCTAACTGCGACACACTGCCTGCGGAGGATAACCAGCCCTTCAGGCTTCTTCTAATCAATGTGCTATTTAGAAAAGATGTAGCAAATGCTAAAACCAGACACAAAAACACATCCAGCAGGATCTCCCTGGACCTCTGGCATGTACCTCTTGTCTAGTAGCCTAATAGGATGTCCAAATGGTACCGATCGAGTGGAACGACCGTCTAGATGAGCTGCTTTTTTCATCAAGATTCTGATCTTGGATGGAACAAGCAGCATGAATCTTTTCAGTGTTCCAGATCCCTTTCAGATTTTCCTCATGAACACATCAACCACTCCCCGGGCACCAGGAGGACCGCTCCAGCAGCCCTAATGACGGACCACATGTTCCAGCCTGTTTCTCCAACCTGGCGGGATCCAACCTGAGGGAAACCTCAGGGACTAGAACTGTTTTAGCTTCAGAGTAAACCAAAGCTCTGACGTCAGACTGCTTTACACAGCGCCTCTTTGTTAAAGCACACACACAGACCCTCTCACTCGGCTTGGTATTACACCGCAGCGTCTGCAGCCGAGCGGTGACATCATCATCATCATCTCTCATAAAGTGGCGCCGAGTGTCTGGCCCTCAGCCAGAGAGGCTCAGTTACTGACAGACGCTGCTGACACACACACAAGAGGCGGGCTAACACAGCTCTGAGATGGAAAAGGAAAAAATCAGGTCCTATGACAGGCACATACTTCTCAAGGAAAGCTGTGAGTAAAACATAGAGACAGCAGGAAGAACTTAGTGGGTGTTTGATTTCTTATAAACTTTCCTAGTTGATTTTCAGAAGTGAGACATTTTGTCTGTAATCAGATCTAGTTAGAGACAGTATTTAAACTGGACTTACTGGACAAAGGGACTGTCCTTCTGTGCTCTTGTTCATGAGCTGTAAGGGTAGGACCATAGACCGACCGGCAACTCAAGAGTTTTGCTTTTTGGCTCATCTCTCTCCTCACCACAACAGACTGGTGCAGTGCCCAAACTCATGAACAAGACCCAGAGATACTTGAACATCTCAACTCGACACAGGAACTTTTGGACTCATGGAGAACAAGTCACCCTTTTCTTGCCTCCTTATATTGCAACCTACGGTGGAAAGTGTTTTATCCATACATCCATTTCCCGTCTATGCTTATCCCTGCTGGGGTTGCAAGGGGTGTTGGTGTCTATCTCCAGCTGTCTACTGGCAACAGGCTGGGTCCACCCTGGACAGGTCTCCAGTCCATCGCAGGACAACACAGAGACAAACAACCATTCACACTCCACACTCACCCCTAAGGAGAATTTAGCAAACAATACTTAACCATCATGTTTTGGGACTGTGAGAGGAAGCCGGTGTACCCTGAGAGAACCCACGCATGCTCAGGAAGAACATGCAAACTCCATGCGCTCCAGGAATCAAACCCGGAACCTTCTTCCTGCAAGGCAGCTGTACTACCCACTGCGTCACTGAGCAGGCCTGGTGGTGTCTTAATGCTCGGATAATCCCAGAGGCTATGTCTTTAAGGGCTTAAATGCCTTTGGTAGGGTCACCCACAGCAAACAAGCTCTGGGTGATGGGACAGATGAAAAGGGGTTTAAAAACCTCTATGATGTCCAATAATTTAGGGGCAACTTACATCGGCTGGTACGGTGGAGCTGGCCAGGCTGGAATGTGTGACGGGTCCAGGATTGGCTCGGGCCATGGCCACGCCGAACTGGGGAACCAGTCCAAAGAAGGTGGGGCATAAGTCAGAGATGAAGGCCTCTATGGCCGGATCCACAGATGCTTTAACTAGCTCCTGCTTGATGTAAATTTAGCTAAAATATGTTTTGACTTCACACAGAAGAAAGAAAGATAGGAGTGGTAATCACTGGGACAGAACCAGTTCTGAGCATTGCACTGGGTTGTCGATAAGGACAATAGATAATGTCGGAGGGGCTCATCATGCCTGATGCACGTACAATCTGTGTGGAAAAAGAGCCGGCCATCACCGCGTCTGCAGCTGCTTATACTCGGGGGCGTGCGGCATGCACTACACGGCGAAGTAGAAGCCACACAGCTTTTTCAAAGCCTCTACATCACATCCAAGAACAAAAGTCATTTCTTTGCAAGAGTTTTTCCACAGTCTGTCTTACATGTTTTCATTTGCGAACCTTTGCCAGTAGAAGCTGCTGCTCGCTTTCCATGTTTTCCACGTGGATCTGTCCACGTAGTTACAAATTGTCCTAGTGAATGAAATGGAAACTCTGTCCACTTGGATGGGGAGGGTCGGAGAAGCCCAAAATTACATAATTTCACGTGCAGAACTCGTGGACCTGTCAAACATAAACCAACCTTAAGGCAGAGGCTGAGAGGGGTAATAGCATAAGGCAGAGGTTCCCCAAATAAGGAGCTCGCCCTCTGAGGAGCCAGAGTATAATTGCAGTGGGTCTTTGTAGAAATCAGTTGCAAAAATGTACCTAATTCTGAGAGTTTATTTGTACTTTTATGTGTTGCTAGCAATGCTGAGCTCACTGATACAGTAAGATAACAGTTCTGTTAAAACCAATTACACGTAAAGGTGGTAATTTAATGATTTAAATGACATTGAAGCTTAATTTAGTGAAATATGTAACTGAATGCTGCTGAATTTTCTTTGTTCAACTGTTGAGAAAGTCGGTCAGGGTTGGAAGTGGGCTGGAGGGTGTGAAGACTTTGCTGCAAAGCAAAGCAGGAAAGGTTTGGGAACTAAACATTAAATAAAGCATAACTTTATAGGTGAGGGATCTTATCAACACACTGGCAGCTAAATGCCGTTTCTAAAGCTTTACAAAGTGTGACTGTGTTTAGATTCTATGAGCTGAATGTTTTTTCCATGGGACCGACCCGATAACTGCAGCTTCACTGCTTCCCACAGATTCTGCTGGTTGCAGCCCTTTGCTGTGAAATGGCATATTTGAATATAGTCTGTGGAGGAAGCCTGACCTAAACCCGCCTCACAGATCTGCTTATTGGGGTTTACTCCACCACTTCCCCTAAATGATTTTAAAGAGGAATTAGAAATAAAGAGAGGATTTTGCATTAAGTTCAATGATTCCTGTGAGGTTTTTTTCTGCTCTGTATTTGTTTTACAGTATATATGTTTAATAATTTTATCGCCACTGTTTAAGGGAAAGATAACTTTTTATAGCTTTGCAGTTTTAGAATTCCTTTTAAGCACATCCAGACAAGTGGTTTCCTCAGAGCGGCGAATTTATCAAAATCTACAGGTGAAAAAAGTCATGGATACACAGTGACAAAATAGTAGTTCTTAAGAAATATTTAAGAAAGAACTAAAAACTTAAAGGCTAATGCACTCATTAGAAAACCAAATCCAGACATAAAACACAACATACCTCTTTGGCTGGATTCTACTAAAGGAATCAGGTTTATTTCAGCTTCTTTTAACTTTTAGATTGATCTGTGCTTAATCCTTATTCTGCTGCATTGATTTTTTTTATTTTTCTTGCCTTTTCAGACACTTGAATATGCTGCCATCTAGAGGCAATTTGTGAGAACTACACATAATAAAGCAGTTAAAGCCATAATATGGCCGATCTACTGTGGATTTAAGTTGGTTTTATTATGTGTGGTTCAGGGCTAGGTTCACCTGAACTCTAACCTATTATGAACTTGAACCATAATAAACAGTGGATAATAAACAGCGGATACCTGTAGTGAGTACAGGTTGGTGTCTCTGTCTATTTTAAATCTATCTAAAAGAGTGATTATCTATTTTCAATTTCAGTTGAAGCTCTCTCTCACAAAATAGATCAGATAAGGCAGAAGCTGTCCAACCTTCTCCCCCAAACTTTGTTTGAAGAAGTATTCAGGTTTGTTGATAAGATCCATTTTTCACAGCACTAGAAAACAAAAGAAAGACAAAAAGCTAAAACAACTAATTAGTTAATTTTAAACAAGAAACCAACATTTTAAACAAGAAACCAACACACCACAGGAGGAAGCCACCAACATCAATGTCCAGGACAAGTGGGTTAAAAACCTGTCTAGCAGAATGCTGACAAAGCCAGGAACGGATGTTCTCAGTAAAGTCCTACATTTTGCCATTTCTCCACAATAAATACCTGTGGTGGAGCTGATCACTGCCACTGAATCTGCCATCAGGAACAACAACCTGACTGAAATGAAGGCAGAGCAGCTCAGGATGAAAATAACATCCACCCTGACCATCGCCAAACCACCTCCTTTCAATATCACACCACAGGAAAGGAAAGCCATAACATCTCTTAGCCAGGACGAAGCATCACCATATTACCAGCAAATAAAGGAAGATGTACCGTGGTCCACAACACCTGAGACTACCAGGACAAAACTCTCACTCTACTGAGTGACACCAACACATTTAAATCTTTGAAGAAAGACATAACCAACATCTACAAAAAGAAAATCATGGACTACCTCAAACAACTAGAAAAAGACAAGGTAATTAACAGTACAGTCTATTTCAGATTATATCCAGGGGAGGAAATTCCATGCTTATATGGACTCCCAACAATTCACAAAGAAGGAGCACCACTCAAGCCCATTGTCAGAAGCATTCACTCAGTAACATACAACATTGCTAAACAGCTTACTAATATCTTAGCCCCCTTGGTGGGGAACACACCACATCACATAGAAAACTCTAAAGACTTTGCCAACAAAGTCAAACATTTAAGGATGGCCCCAGGAGAAACCCTGGTATCGTTTGATATTACTTCACTTTTCACATGCATACCTATAACAGAGGCAGTGGAAACAGTCAGGACACGTCTTCAACAAGATAGTGATTTAAACAACAGGACCAATTTCACTCCAGACCAGATCTGCACACTACTGGGCCTTTGTCTTTCCACAACCTATTTCAAATTCAGAGATAGTTTTTACAGACAGAAGCATGGCTGCGCAATGGGATCTCCAGTGTCACCAATTGTAGCCAATCTTTACATGGAAGAAATGGAAAAGAGAGCTTTAACTGGAATTGATCATGACCAAATGTCTCAATTAAGCCAAATAAACTACAAAAGCTTCAGCAGCTAAGTTCCTCCTCCTGCTGCCTTGATGTTCTACCCACAGCTTTCTTTAAGAAAGTTTTGCCTGTCATAGCGTCTGATTTGACTCAGATAATAAACACGCCCCTTCTGTCAGGTGTTTTCCCCGCAGTCCCTAAAAACAGCAAATATCAAACCACTGCTGAAAAAGAACAGTTTAGACAAACTACTACTGCAGAACTAAAGGCCCATATCAAACCTCCCTTTATCAGTAAGATTATTGAAAAAGCAGTGTTTCAACAGCAAAGCACTTTCTTAGATATGACCAGCCGCTTGCGACGTGTTCCAGTCAGGGTTTCCGTGCTCACCACAGTACAGAGACCCCGCCCTTATCAAGGTGTTTAATGACATCCAGATAAATACAGACTGCTTGAAGAACCACAGTGCTGGGTACTATTGGACCTCAGTGCAGCATTCGATACTGTAGATCACTCCATCCTATTAGAGCCCTGGGAAACTGGGTCGTCCTCTCTGGTACAGCTCTCAACTGGTTTAAATCCTACTTAAAGGACAGGGGACTGTTTTTTTGTCAGTAGGCAACACATCAGAGATGACAAAAAATCATGTGGGTTCCCTAAGGGTCCATCCTGGGTCCCCTCCTATTCAATATCTACATGCTCCCTCTTGCTCAGTTAATAAAAACAACAACATCAGCTACCATAACTATGCACGAGGCGACACACAGCTTTACATCACCATGTCACCAGGTGACTATGAACCAATTCAAGCACTGAGGAAATGCTTAGAAGAAATCAATGCCTGGATGTGCCATAATTTTCTTCAACTGAATAAAAACCAAACTGAAGTAATAATCTTTGGACCAATAGAGGAGAGATCTAAAGTTAGCACACAGCTTCAGTCGCTTCAGCTAGTAACCACTGATCAGGCCCCAAATCTAGGTGTAGTGCTGGATTCAGACTTGAACCTCCAAAAGCATTTAAAGACAATTACAAGGTGGGCTTTCTATCACCTGAAGAACATTTCCAGGGATTAAAGGTCTCAGCATGATCTGGAAAAACAATCCATGCTTTATTTTTAATCGAATTGATTACTGCAACGGTGTTTTCACAGGTCTGCCTAAAAGTGGATCAGACAGCTGCAGCTGATCCAGAACGCTGCTGCCCGTGTCCTCACTAAGACTATCAAGAAAGTAGAGCACATCACCCCAGTTCTAAAGTCCTTACTACTGGCTCCCCCTGTATCTCAGAGAATAGACTTTAAAATACTTCTGTTAGTCTATAAATCTCTGAATGGCTTAGCACCTAAATACATCACAGACTTGCTATCAGTGTATCAACCCTCCAGACCACTCAGGTCTTCTGGCTCCAGCCTGCTCTGCAGACCTAGAACCAGAACTAAACATGGAGAAGCAGCATTTAGTTCCTATGCTCCACTTATCTGGAACAAACTTCCAGAACACTGGAAAAGTGCAGAAAGCCTGAGTTCATTTAAATCAAGACTAAAAACACATTTATTCAGGATTGCCTTCCACTGTTCTAGTTAAACAGTTCAACTGAAAACATCATTAGTTCAACTTTCTTTTCTTTAGTCCAACTGTTAATGTTCTTTTGTTTCTGCATTTTTATTTTATTTTTTTTTCCTACTTGCTTTGATTCTGTTTTATTTTCCTGTATTTTAATCATGTAAAGCACTTTGCATTGTCTTTGTACTGAATTGTGCTATACAAATAAATGTGCCTTGCCTTGTCTTGCCTACATTGGAGAAACCAAACCAACTTCTCCACAAACATGGTCAAACACAGAAAAGCGCCCTCCTCTGGACAAGACTCTGCAGTACATCTACACCTTTAAAGGAATAGTACACCCAAAACATGATTAGCCTTCTATTTTCTACTCACCCCATGCTGAACAACACTCTGGAGTACTTTTTGATATCTCAAATGCATCTGGAGATCTGGGAGGCTTTTGCTGTCTGCTGACATTCAAATAATGAGGTCTATGGCGGCTTACCTCTGTATGGTATGTCCATAAAAGTCCACAAAAAAACGGTTGGAATATTCCTCCATACTGCCTTCCGTCCAATGTATTCCAAGTGTCCTGAGTGGGTAAAGGCCCACACCTTACTCGAAACGTAAGTCATTTCTGAATGTTTTAGAGCATGTACCAGTAGTGTATAGGGACTTCCTGAAAGGCCGCTACCAAAGGCGCCGCTTCCACGACGCTACGGAAGCCGCAAGACCAAAACCAGGATGAAAGTGAAAATTCACCGCCTGCTTCTGCCGATAATGCAAGCCGTAGAAGAAGAAATGCTGTTTACCTCAAAAGCGGCAGCAACGAATCGAAAGAAAAATGTCTGAGGACTTACAGGGTTGAGGAAGAGCATGAGTTCTTTTGCCGAATGCTGAAACCAGATTCTCATCTGGTTTGGTCTGCCGGGTGGTTTCCGTAGCGCCGTGAACGCTTGTAGGAAATCCTATACACTAGCTTGCTTGCTATGCTCTAAAAGTGCACCGACATGCTTGCTACATATAACGCCAAGCAGCGTAGCACATTGCTGACAAGCATATGAAGCCAGACATCTTTTGCTTCATGGTAAAAGTAATAGAAATTAATCTTTACCATCGCTAAGTATGAGTCTCACAGGTTCAACAACCTTCTCCGCCGTCCAGGAAGGTGGGATGCCGGTTGGGGGAGGTGGGCGTGGCTAAATTTGTTTATTCGCGCTCTACGGGTGAGGTGGCTCAGCCAGGCCAGAAGCGGAACTGCAGCTGACAGCTGCCGCTGACAGCCAGACCGCTCTTGATAAATAGTGGTGTTTCAATGCTGTTGTCAGAGATGGTTTTGATCAACGCTCAAGTCAGTGAGCTGATTGGATAACGGTGATACCGGTGATGGAATGACGTTGCATTTAACCCCCTCCCTCCCTAATGGAGCCTGGATGATCCATGGACCTTATTGATTCAGTTATTTGTTTTGCCAAAAAGATTAATTATAATAATTTTTCATTAAAATAATAGAGATAAATAGAAATAAACAGTTCTCAGATAAGGTCGCAGGGTGTATCTATAACTGCTCCCATGCAGTATGCAACAATTTTCATGAAATAAGATAATGCAGTCACTATGTTAAATTAATTCATTAACTTTATTTTAATCAAAAACAAAATAAAAATAGAACAATATCACACCAAGATCCCCAATAAACCTGCTTTTCAGTTGACTGCAGGCCCACAAACGCACAGACACGGTGTCTACTGCAAGTCTTCTGACTAAAGGAGTTTTGGGTCAGCTCCTCTTTTTTATACAGGCTCATGCATGAATGTCCAACTAATAACAATTCCCAATTGTTGTTTCAAAAATAGAAAACCTGGTTACATTCCTAACTTTCATTACTTTTAAAAAAAAAAAAAAAAACATTTAAGGCAACTCGCCCACAGTTGGGATTGAACCCACAAACTGTTAGTCTACAGACCACTCAGCTTAACCCACTGCGCTATAAGTTCTTATATTTTACAAAACCAAAGAAAATATATTTTCTTACATACCCTTTTGAATAACTTTGGCTTATCTTAATGAGGAATCAACTTTGATATGATTTTAATTTCAACATCACCAGCCGCAGCACTGTCTCTGTCGCCTTTCTCTGGTTGCTGCGCCACAGTCCGTATCCCCGCTCCAACTTAATTAATTTTATTTTTCATTAAATAATAGCCATGCAGATAAATAGAAATAACAGTTCTCAGATAAGATCGGAGGTGTATCTATAACCACGCTAAATCTATTATCATAAATAAGATTATGCAGTCACTTTGACTGCATAATCTTTTATTATGCAATTAATCCATTAACTTTATTTTAATCAAAAACAAAATAAAATAGCACAGTATCACACCAAGATCCCCAACTAACCTTGCTTTTCAGTTGACTGCAGGCCCACAAACGCCACCCTCAGCACGGCAGAGGGTCCCAAGCCACCTGGTGGTTGTCCGGGTACATTGCAGTTCTTTTTGAAATAAAAAAACTGGCCTCAGGAGAAATACAACGTGATTCACGTGGGAATCACACAGGAATCACGCAGGAAACCGTCCATTTCCAACCAGTCCCCACTGTACCACCTGCTGAAGTTCAAAAACAATGGAGGTCTGGTGGTTCCATCAGAAGGCACAGTGATGGTAGTCAGGGCAGCAGAGTGGGTCATTCGTCAGACCTCATGTACCAGACGATCACAGCCCATCAAAGTGCTAGAGGTCGTGTACATTGTACGGAAGAGGATAGGGTCAGAGGATGTGTTTGTATCAGAGAGCACATCAGACACAGTATGGCAGCCACCACCATACGCTGTTAACGTTGGTTGTGTCCTTGTTTTTTAAGTTAAGGCTGCACCACATTGCCAAAATAACCAACCTTGGCTTACAGAGCAAACAACATGCCACAGAAGCTCAATAAAACCGCCCTTTCAAAGGGCATTAACCAAGCTATGATTTTTGGGTCATTTTTAAATCTCTTGTCTTCCATGTGTATACCATCACAGTAGTGTAGGTGGGGATTTCAACATGCTACATCATATATATACTTGTGAAGGGGACTATTGTACCAATTTTAATAGCAAATAAATGTCACTTTTTATAATGGCTTAAAAAATTAGGAACTTTTGTGTAATTACCCCCCTGATATATAATCCGAATAGTCTACATGAAACTTCAAAGTGTTACCTTTAATTTGAAACCTGGATTATGCTAAGTGCTACACCAAGAGGTTGCAAACACAATAAGCCTTTTTTGTCAGTATTTCATATTTTATTATAACAATAATATTTATATTATAAAAAGTATTTATTTAAATATAAATAAATTAGGACTGTGAAATAATTAATCACACCCAAATAAAGTGTTTATATATATATATATATATATATATATTATATATAGATATATCTATTATTTTATCAAAGTGTTGCCATTCAGTACACTGAGTTTTAACAGCATATATTGATTTAACATAAATACCTTGTGCATGTGTATATTTATTGCACCTGTATGTTCTATTCAATGTTCTTTTCATATGAAATTCCATGGTTATAATTATTCATAAGTGTGCAGTATCATAACTACATGTCTGACTTTTGTTTAACAAACCAAACAGTTTGAGAATCGTTAGACAATTGAGGAAGTTATGGTTATTTCAGTACATGCGCCATTGAATATAGGAGGATCCAGCCCACGAATTCGAACACGGAGGGTGACCCGGATGTATATCTAGTTGCGCATGCGCAAATGAGCTGAATGTACGTGCCGTTGGGCCATAGCAGCATTAGCATTAGCTTCCGTGTGCTAGCAGAGAGGCTGCTAATGTGTGAGTGTTTGCAGTGAGAATGTGTTGAGTCCAGCTGGAAGGAGAGTTTGTCAGCGAGCAGTTAACTCCTGCTGGAGAAACATTCCCAGAGTTTAAAGGAAGATTAGATCAGATCGAGGAGGAGAAGATGGATGATCAGCACAGACTGCTGGATTTCACCAGGATCCCCCAGATCATCTTACACCGGATAGGTAGGAACCAGGGGAGGAGCATAAAAATGATTTATCTTTAATTAGAGAAGAATTTAAAGAGTTGTGTGACTCTAAAATTGAGATGTTTAAACTAGATTTTTCTGTTAAACTCTCATCAGGACAGGATGGTCTGTCTTTTAACTCTTATCCATTTTCTGGGATGATATCAAAAACCACGTTTTCTTTCCATTCAGGGATTTATTGATAAAATCATAAATAAACGAGGAACTAATTACACTGATTCCAAAAAATGGTAAGGATAAAACATATGTTGACAATTTAAGACCAGTTACCATGTCATTTATATAGAGTATAGATAAATTAAGTCATTTTGGTAATCTATAAATAACAAGCAAATCTAACTTAGATATTTGGTAACAAACAGACCTGTTAACTCTGGGTAGAATCCTCTGGTCTATAATGGAAGATCTCTCTAGGATTATTTACCGTATTATCCCAGTATACCTCAGAAGATCATTAAGTTAATCAATTAGAATAATTTTTATTTCATTTTGAGCGAACAGATTTCTATAGATTAGGAAAAATATATATTATTAAATCTGTAGAAGGGGTTTGATTCAGTGAACAGAGCCATAAAACTGAGATGGCTGCAAAATGTGATCCATCAGCTTCATAACTTTAGTCATAATCTCCCTGCTAAATTCTCTCCAAATTTGTTGGCATTAACTTTTTACTGAAATGCAATTTGGATAAATTACCGGTTCAGTTATCCAGATTTCATGAACGAGTTCTCTATTATTGGAAAATAATCTTTACACATAATTTCTCCCCTCATAATGCACCCTTATGGAGCAGTAGATATAATCTGATTTAAAAATAAATATTTATTTACAAAGATTGGATGGAACAGGGAATATGGTCCTTTGACCTTGTATCTAATGGAGAGCAGAGGAAACTTTCTGACCTTTGCAGACTTTAATCATAATTATATTAATTGTTCCAGTCAGAAATCTGATGAAGCGATTAATGCTAATCAATATGTGCTTAGTTGTTCCATTAAAGGCGCATTAGTTTACATGTAGATTATTCCTAGACCACCTCTATATGTTCAAGACTTTCTCTTTATAGGTAAATAAAATATGTAACAAGTTTCTTAGATCTGCATTTGTATCGGTGGTAGAAGTCTGAACAATGAACCAGATGGAAGAAACTGGAACAGACAACATAAAGCAGTGATACTTGCTAATTATTTATTCTTTTTACTGGAACCATATTAACAGACCAAGATCAAGAGGAGATCCACTGTTACAGCAATTTGCTACGTCACTGAGATAAATAACTGGTTTACATTTACCGTATACTGGCTTACATAAAAAAAATAACAGTCGATACATTTTCAATTAAACTTTAATTGAAAACTAATCCCATGTAGATCGCAACAGAACACCCTAAAAGTCGCAGGAAAGCGGCTGTTCCACCGTTGAATTTCTGAACTTCCTGAGTGGTTCCCGACTTTCGGCTACCCAGTGAATAAAGCGAATGTGATTGGTTGATCATCAAGGGGCGGATTGTTGTGGCTTAAAGGTTCGCAAGCAAGGTTGGTTGTGGACTGTTAGTCAGAAGCATTTTGCCAACCAAAGTTAGCAACTGGTGTTAGCAGGTTCCCAATGGAAATTCCATTGGGACCAAGTAGCACTAAATTGGTGACTCTAGTCAAAAGCAGCTTGTCAAGGAACGCTATGGACAGAGGAGGAGAGTTTAGTGTCGGAGGTCGTGGATGAGTCTCCTCCCGCCATCCATTTTTTATTTAGAGGAGGAAAAGCGGACCTAAGATGTTGTGGAAGAGGACGCCAGGGCGGTGCAGAAGCTTGGTTTGGTGTAGAAGGCTTCCAGCCGCATATGTTTGAGCCCTTGCCTCGCAACACGCTGCCAGTTCTGTTAGCTCTACGCCTGCCGAAGACACAGGACGTCCCATCCCCGTGAACACTGGGACGCGAACTCAATGGGAAAAGGAAAGGATTCTGATTTCAACCGCTGCGTATATTAGCTGCACATTTGAATCAAGATGCTATGACTGAAAAAATTATGATTGACAGATGACTGTTGCTATATGATTGGCTGAATTTAGGTGTTCAGGCTGACGTAGAACTAGCTGGCCTGCAGAAGATAACAAATGGAAAAAGCCACAGATTTTAAGACAAGATTTTTTTTAAATAGACATTTTCTAAAGTTCGGGACAATAAACAGTACATTTATATACATGTTTAAACCAGAATGATTTGACACCTAAATATGATTTCCTTACAACTTTAAAGTTCAAATAGAAAAAACATATTTCTGGTTTCTCATTTTATAATATGTAGAAAGTGAAATGCATCAGAAGTGAACAAATATCCAGCATTTTGTTATTTATAGCATTAAATAATTCACTAAGACGGCAGAAGATGCTAAATTCCTCATTGGGTCATGTGACCCACTGAGGGACGCTGTAGTTTATTCAGGAAGAAGTCATTTTACATGGCGAGTGAATATTTATTGACCTGTGATGGAGTTTTCTCCTTTAATGAGGACAAATAGGAAGCAATCACAGTCTTGGTGGTTTAATTAAAGCTCGCTGGTTTAATCAGCGCTGCTAAATGTTCTTTGATCTTATGCAGAGCCGCTGGAAGTTCATTATCCATCAGAACATTTTCCAGATGCTGCTGAGTTTGAATTAGTTTAAACCAGAGTCTAACCTTTTAGTTTGAAGAGAGGATCCCAGGATTGGGATTGGTTCTGTGGTGGCTGGGTTCTGTTGGGTCGGTAGTGGCTGCTGCCATGGGTGTGAAGGCTGGCGGTCAGTACTGGAGCCCTGTGTGCGGTCCTGGATAGCAGGCTGGGCTCCGCCGCTGAGCCTGGATGGGGAAAGCGGTCCCTCGGTAACCCGATGGCAGCGAACGCTCCAAGAACCGGATCCTTTCTGCTGTCTGGTTGGGAAACGTTGCCCTTAGGATGTGGTTTTTACCCGATTCTGCTCATAGCGCTTTATTAAAGCATCAGAGAAAACAAGCCGCTGATACTTTGGTTTATTGGATCCAACTGATGCTGTGAGAGCAGGACTGATGATAAAATAATCTGCCATGATGTGATTCCATCTTAGGCCCCGTCCCACACGGGGTCAAAACCCTGGCCTAAACGCATCATTTTTCACCAAACCAGCCTCTCATCCATACCTAAGCCGGGCGCTTCGGGGTCTGTAAACGGCCTTTTTTATTCAGCCTTCAGAGTGGGAAGATTTCGAAACGCCGCTTTCGCTTTGCATCTTTAAGCTCTAACCGCGATTTTTACAGGCATGCCATAGCGCCGCCTCTAAACACGCATGCGACATACAGTATCACAACAACAATGGCGCCAGACTGTGTTGAATGGTTGCTGCTCATGCTACTCACCCTGCTGTCGGGCTTACAACAGATTCTTTTCTTCTTCTGGAATATCTCCAGGAAGAACAGAGCAATATCGACTTTCACATAGTTCAGCACCTGAATTTGACTGAACCACCTAAAATGGACCCGCCAGGGCAACCATGTATAAATATTAGTGCGCGATGCCCAACATTTCGTCAGCCTATTTTTGCCTTGGCACCACAGCCACTTACAGGCCTGGCATACATTTTGCAGTTGCTTTCATGCATTCGTGTGGACGAATCGCATTTATTTTACGCTCTCCGCCTTTATGAAAAACGCTCTGGAAAATATTAGCGCTTCGGTGTTCGCTTTGGACCTCGTGGGCCTTAGTCTCCTGTATTGGTTTGGATGCTTTTTGTCTAATCTGTTTACTTTTCGGATTGAAATTTGAAGTAAAACTGGGTCCTTTGGATAATTAAACATTCCTTTTCCCAATCCAAAGCCGCTTCCTACAATTAGCAGCAGTACAAGCTGACCATTGTAACGACGTTTTCACCATCCTCAGAGTGCTTAGCAATGCGTGAATTAGTGGTTCTGTACGCCCACCAGAGGACCATTGACTACACTGACGTCACAGCTGGGTTTGGTCACATGACTGCTCTAGAGGCGCCCAGCATACTGGAAAATCTCTCAATTTTTATTACTGGGTGCATTTTTAGCACAACTTAGACCACCTAGAGAGAAGGAAGGATAATCTACCATCACACACCATAAAACTGCTCTAGACGCACTCCTTTCTATTTGACCTTTAATACAGAGAGGAGCGGGAGCTGGCATGCATGCCCTTAACTTTTTTAATGTTGTATTTGTAGCTTGTTGGGATTATATTGCGGCATTCAAGGTGAGCATTGCTCAGTCCTGCTCAGTTTTCCTTTTGTTCTTGATAAAGTTCCCAGCTGAAAATGTTGACTTGCCTGTGCTCAAAAAGGACATCAGCTACTGTGCAAGTGGTTTTAAGGGGGGACAGTCTGCTTCAGAAACCAAGCTCCAGAAGTTGCCCACACCTACTCTAAGTTCAGCTTGCAGGTCAATTATTTCCCTTTCAAGCTGTTAGAGCAGAGCTGTGTGATGGTTGGAGCAAGAGAGGATACATCCATGTGGAAGGGATTTTCTGTAACATTAAAAATGCCCTCAAGTTTGTTTACATCCCTGCATCTGGATTCAAACTCCCAACTTAACTCTTTCAATCCCTTCAATAGAACCACCGTAGCTGCGGTGCCACTGCAGAGGATCATTCGTGGTTGTTTCTTTCGGTCTTGAGAAGTGGTTGGGGTCTTTGTTAGGTATCCAACAAAGAAGTTATTTTTGTCGTGGAATTCTCTGATTTCCCTCAAGTCACTTGGCTGCTTGTCTTGTCCTTGGAACTGCAAGTTGAGAGTTTGGGGGACTGTTAATATCTTTTAGAATTTGTGTCCTCGTCAAGTACGTTCTTAAGAAGAACAGAGGACTCAGGGAGAACGGGAGCACGCAGAATAAATCTGGGTCACTTGGAACAGAAGTATACTGATGACATCACCACATTCAAAGCTAGTCTGGAGCTGCATTTCACCTCCTGTTATTAATATTTATCCATTTGCTCCCGCTTAGTCCTCGTGAGGGTCATGGGGCCTTTGCCTATCTCCGGCGGCTTATGGGTGAGAGGCAGGATTCACCCTGGACCAGTCGCCAGGTCACACCTAAGGACAATTTAGAGAAACTGATTAACCTAGAGAAATTGCTCAGAATTGTGAAATATCGCAAAAAGAGTGTTTAAAAGGATTTGTATTGACCTATTGGCATTGTGATGTACAGCTGTATATCATCTGCATAGTTATGATAACTTCTGTTGTTGCTCATAAAGATAGGAGTTAGTGGGCCCTGAGAGGGACCCATGGTTAACAGTTAATTTTTTTTGTGGTCCATCATATAAAGTTACCTACTGAGACAACAAAGTCCCAGGCTGTGTCCAAATGTCCGCCTTAAGTCCCTCAATCACTATATAGAATGTGGCCAGTATAGTCGGGGTGCACATTAGAGGCAAGCGGATCGATCCTAAGATCAATACTATCGATACAAACGCTGGTGTTGATATTGAACAATATTCATTTAACAAGATTGATGTTTTTTATTCTCTACCGCACGCACTAACCGCAGCAGATTCACCAGTCTCCCCGTCTGTGTTACAGCACTTTGCTGCTCCCCCTCCCCTCTCGTCACCGGCTCAGCATGCAGGCTCAGCCTGGCCCCGCTCACTCAGCTCACTCTCCACTCCACACACAAACAACCGCGCTGCTGCTCCACAGACACTGGAGAAGAAAGAGATGAAGTACAGGGAACGAAGTGCCGTTTGTCTTTATTCTAATGCTGTAAATGAAACAACAGCAAACTGTATGGTTTTTACAAAGCTGCTTAAATTCAGTGGAAACACAACAAGTTTATTTACATGTAAGCACATGAAAAACAACGAGCAAGAAAACAGCCAGCTATAGAAACTGAGAGAGGAGGCGGAGCTTCACTCATCGCCCCGACAGACCCTCGATCCTCAGACAGGTGCTTCAGACCTCTAGATAATATCCAGGTAGATGAGAGTGATCACCTTTATATTAACTTTCAAAGTAGATATTAAATGTCATATGTTACTGGAGCCCACTCAGAAAGTGGAATTAAGACCTTGAAAGAACAATGTACATTCATTCCATTAAAACGTGCTGTTTTAGTGGGCTAACATCAGCCATTCCTTTATTTATCCCACGATAGGGAGATTTATAGATTTAAAGAAACAAGCAAGCGCACACAATAGAAAGAAAATTACGTAAGGATTGAAAGATATTATACAAGAGGTAGATTAGGAAAAGAAACACTACGAACAGAACAAAATTAATGTTAATATTCCATTGCAACAATAAATAAAAATCAAAAATACCAAAGATCAAAATTTCCATGATACATCAAGTTAGTATGTTAAAAAGTATCATCCATATCAGCGATCCTGATCCAGTATTTACTTGGTATCGTATCGATAAAAAATTGACGGTATCGCCCACCTCTAGTGCACATAACCTTTTTGTTGAGTTACTCAGGTGAGTACCAGGAGATGGTGTCCTGGTTCTCACCCCATATGTAGTTTGGTCTGATTAAATTCAGTCTTCCTCACTGTCCTCTGCTTCAGACTCCTGCATGGTAAATAATGAAGATGCTGCAGACGCGCTGCCCTCTCCTTGGTGTAGCCTCCGATTAGCTGTCTTTATCCACAGGTCTACAGCTGGCTTTGGGTCAAATGTCTCTGTGGTCTGCTTTGACAACTGGATGTGCATCAGGGCTGAGAGACGAACATGTGAGATCTGTACTTGGCTTTTATTATGTTGAGATGCAAGAACCCCCTCTCACAAGCTGCACTGCTTAAATGCAGCATAGTAGGATGCTTAACCACCTTGTTGATGTTGGAGTAAACAACTGCTACTTGTTTTACTATTTGGACCAAGTGATACACAGATGAGGCTCCCAGGCGTTTTCTTGCCTGCTTTAAACACATCCATTCTTTCAGTGGTGTCCTTGTCAAGCTGCAAGATGGCTTCATATTTGTTGAGAATGCTGTGTTTCCAAAACGGGGGG
>JAGKQL010000071.1:84570-122490 GCA_018398635.1 Cyprinodon brontotheroides | reverse complement strand
TTACTATAAACACTCTAACAGAGGTTAACAGGTAACAATAGGTCAGCTAACAACAGGTCGGGTCAGCTAATCGCTAACAGGTAACGGGTGGCTAATAGGTCGGCTAATGGATTTGGCCTATTAGGTCAGCTAACAGGTCAGCTAACAGGTCAGTTAACAGGTCAGCTAACAGGTGCGGCTCAACAGATTCGGCTAATAGGTAGGCTAACAGATTACCATTTAACAGATTACATTTAACAGGTCAGTAATAGGTCGGCTAACAGGTGGCTAACAAGATTAGGCTAACAGATTCGGCTAACAGGTCGATAACAGGTCCAGCTAACAGGTGGCTAACAGGTGCGGCTAACAGATTGACTAACAGATTCGGCCTAACAGGTCAACTAATAGGTCAGCTAACAGGTCAGCTAACAGGTCAGTTAACAGGTCAGCCTAACGGAATTACGGCTAACAGATTACCGGCTAACAGATTACGGCTAACAGATTACCGGCTAACAGGTGCGGCTAACAGGTCAGCTAATAGGTCCAGCTAACAGGTCATTGCTGGAGTCGGCTAGCTGGAGGTCCTGACTAACAGGTCGGCCCTAACAGGTCAATAATAGGTCAGCTAACAGGTCAGCTAACAGGTCGGCTAACAGGTCAGCTAACGGGTCAGCTATAAAGGTCAGCTAATGGGTCAGCTAAAAGGTCAGCTAACAGGTCGGCTAATGAGTAGGCTCACAGGACAGCTAACAGTTGGCCTAAAAGGTCAAGCTAATAGGTCGGCTAACAGGTCAGCTAACAGGTCAGGTAACAGGTCAGCTAATAGGTCGGCTAACAGGACGGCTAACAGGTCGGCTAACAGGTCAGCTAACAGGTGTGGCTAATAGGTCAGCTAACAGGTCAGTTAATGGTTGGCTAAAACTGTGGTCCAGCTAATAGGTCGGCTAATGATTGGCCAATGGGTCGGCTAACAGGTCAGCCTAATGAGTGCGGCTAACGAGGTCAGCTAATGGTTGGTTGGCTAATGGGTCAGCTAACAGGTCAGCTAATAGATTGGCCAATGGGTCAGCTAACAGGTCAGCTAACGGGTCAGGTAATGGTTGGCTAACAGGTCAGCTAATGAGTCGGCTAATAGGTCAAGCTAAGCAGTTGGCTAATAGGTCAAGCTAACAGGTCAGGCTAATGGAGTGATTGGCATAATGGGTCCAGCATGGATTTGGCTAATAGGGTTCAAAGCTAATGGATTTGGCTAATAGGTCAATAACAAGGTCCAGCTAATGATTGTGGTGGGTCCAGCTACTTGGTCAACTAACGGGTCAGGTAATGGTTGGCTAACAGGTCAGCTAATGAGTCGGCTAATAGGTCCAGCTAATGGTTGGCTAATGGGTCAGCTAACAGGTCAGCTAAAGGTTGGCTAATGGGTCAGCTAATAATGGTTGGCTAATAGGTCAGCTAATGGTTGGCTAATAGGTCAGCTAACGGTCAGCTAATGATTGGCCAATGGGTCAGCTAACGGGTCAGCTAACAGGTCAGGTAATGGTTGGCTAACAGGTCAGCTAATGAGTCGGCTAATAGGTCAGCTAATGGTTGGCTAATAGGTCAGCTAACAGGTCAGCTAATGGTTGGCTAATAGGTCAGCAGGTTGGCTAATAGGTCAGCTAATTAGGCTAATAGGTCAGCTAATGGTTGGCTAACAGGTAAAGCTAACAGGTCAGTTAATGGTTGGCTAATGGGTCAGCTAACAGGTCAGCTAATGATTGGCCAATGGGTCAGCTAACAGGTCAGCTAACGGGTCAGGTAATGGTTGGCTAACAGGTCAGCTAATGAGTCGGCTAATAGGTCATCTAATGGTTGGCTAATAGGTCAGCTAATGAGTCAGGTCAGCTAATGGTTGTCTAATAGGCTAATAGGTCAGCTAATGGTTGGCTAATAGGTCAGCTAATGGTTGGCTAATAGGTCAGCTAATGGTTGGCTAATAGGTCAGCTAATGGGTCAGCTAATAGGTCAGCTAATGAGTCCATAATAGGTCAGCCAATAATTGGCTAATAGGTCAGCTAATGGTCGCCTAACAGGTCAGCCAATGGCTGGCTAATGGGTCAGCCAATGGTTGGCTAATGGGTCAGCTAACAGGTCAGCCAATGGTTGGCTAATGGCAGCTAACAGGTCAGCTAACAGGTCAGCTAATGATTGGCTAACAGGTCAGCTAACAGGTCAGCTAACGGGTCAGGTAATGGTGGCTAATAGGTCAGCTAACAGGTCCAGCTAATGGTTGGCCTAATGGGTCAGCTAACATGGTTAGTAATAGGTCAGCTAATGGTTGGCTAACAGGTCAGCTAACAGGTCAGCTAATGATTGGCCAATGGGTCAGCTAACGGGTCCTAATGGGTCAGCTAATGGTTGGCTAATAGGTCAGCTAATGAGTTGGCTAATAGGTCAGCTAATGGTTTGGCTGTGGTCCGGCTAACAGGTCAGCTAAAAGGTTGGCTAATGGGTCAGCTAATGGTTGGCTAATAAGATTCAGCTAATATGGTTGTGGCTAATAGGTCCAGCTAACAGGTCCAGCTAATGATTGGCCAATGGGTCCAGCTAACGGGTCAGCTACTTGGGTCAGGTAATGTGGTTGGCTAACAGGTCCAGCTAATAGGTGGCTAATAGGTCAGCTAATGGTTGGCCTAATAGGTCAGCTAACAGGTCAGCTAATGGTTGGCTAATGGGTCAGGCTAATGGTTGGCTAATAGGTCAGCTAATGGTTGGCTAATGGGTCAGCTAACAGGTCAGTTAATGGTTGGCTAATGGGTCAGCTAACAGGTCACTAATGATTGGCCAATGGGTCAGCCAACAGGTCAGCTCGGGTCAGGTAATGGCTGGCTAACAGGTCAGCTAATGAGTGGTCGGCTAATAGGTCATCTAATGGCTGGCTAATAGGTCAGCTAATGGAGTCAAGGCTAATAGGTCACTCTAATAGGTTACACTAATGGGTAAGCTAACAGGTCAGCCAATATGGTTGGCTAATGGGTCGAAGCCAATGGATTTGGCCTAGCAGGGTCAGCTAATGGATTTGGCTACACAGGTCAGCTAACAGGTCAGTTAATCATTGGCTAATGGATCAGCTAATGTTAGCTACATTGCTGGTGTTCACACTGAACGTGCTTTGAATGTCAGGCTTACATGCATAGTCCTGGTAGATGAATGTCCAGGGGGTCAGAGGTCAGGCAGTGAGACGTCCAGAATGATAGAGTTAATACATCCAAAGCATAATTTAGATTTTTTACAGTAAAAGTTAGCACATATAACAGAAAGCCATTAAAATCAACAACATTTTTGATACGGACATGGTTCAAGTTCAGCACTTGGAGACAATTTATAGTGCTACTTTGAAAGATGACCTTTGACCTCTGAATCTACTCAATGTAATCCATAAGATGGGACTGAAAAGGCTCCATGGAGATCTGTGTGTCCTGCTTTTCCTATCCTTCTACCTGTGACTGGCTGGAGGTGAGCAGGCCTTCAGTAAAATGAAGATAATAAGTCTCCCTGGGCTCTAGGATGTCCCAGGAAAGGAAAGGAAATGACTTAGATGCAACCGGGGCTGTATGAAGAAATGTTCTCTCTTTGCAAAGATATAATAACTGAGTGAAATCCATCAATCTCCATTTATTTAATTGGAGCAAATATTTGAATACTTTTTCCAATGACAGAAGTTTAAACCCCTGAAGTTATGACCTAAATAGCAGCTGTGTAGCCATGCTGCATGGTGAAGCAGCATTAGCTCCTCCGCTGTGTTCGGAAGACGACCATGTGATGATAGAAAAGTGGAGGCATTACACAAAACATTTCTAACATGATAGAAGATAGAGTTTAGCAGAAGCAGATCCACCCCACTGACACCGGGGAACATCCAGGGAAGGAACACTGAGATAGTGGACTCATAAGTACCTCAGTGTTCACCTGGAGAACAAACTGGACTGGACTCCATCACTGAGGCTCTGGATCAGAAAGGTCAGAGCAGACTCTACCTGCTGAGGAGACTGAGGTCTTTAGGACTGCAGGGGGCGCTCTACAGACCTTCTCTGACTCTGCTGTGACATCAGCCATCTTCTATGCTGTCTGTTGGAGCAGCGGCTCATCTGTAGCTGAGAGGAAGCAGCTGGATCAGCTGATCAGGAAGGCCAGCTCTGATTGGATGCCCTCTGGACTCAGAGCAGGAGGTGGGAAACAGACTCTAACTAAATGATCATCTCTGTTGGATAATGCTGGATAATGCTGGGAAAAGGAATGTTTCATTATCCAAAGGAACCAGTTTTGTGTCAAATTTCAATCCAGAAAGTAAACAGATCAGACAAAAATCTACCAGACCATCTGTGGCATCCAAACCGATACAGGAGACTAAGATGGAATCACACGACGGCAGGTTATTTATCATCAGTCCTGCTCTCACAGCATCAGTTGGATCCAATCAACCAAAGTATCAGCGGCTTGTTTTCTGTTGCTTTAATAAAGCACAATGAGCAGAATCGGGTAAAAACCACATCCTAAGGGCAACGTTTCCCAACCAGACAGCAGAAAGGATCCGGTTCTTGGAGCGTTCGCTGCCATCGGGTTACTGAGGGACCGCTTTCCCCATCCAGGCTCAGCGGCGGAGCCCAGCCTGCTATCCAGAACCGCACACAGGGCTCCAGTACTGACCGCCAGCCTTCACACTACCGACCCAACAGAACCCAGCCACCACAGAACCAATCCCAATCCTCTGATCCTCTCTTTAAACTAAAAGTTAGACTCTGGTTTAAACCAATTCAAACTCAGCAGCATCTGGAAAATGTTCTGATGGATAATGAACTTCCAGCGGCTCTGCATAAGATCAAAGAACATTTAGCAGCGCTGATTAAACCAGCGAGCTTTAATTAAACCACCAAGACTGTGATTGCTTCCTATTTGACCTCATTGAAGGAGAAAACTCCATCACAGGTCAATAAATATTCACTCCATGTAAAATGACTTCTTCCTGAATAAACTACAGTGTCCCTCAGTGGGTCACATGACCCAATGAGGACTTTAGCACCTTCTGCCATCTTAGTGAATTATTTAATGCTATAAACAACAAAATGCTGGATATTTGTTCACTTATGGTGCATTTCATTTTCTACATATTATAAAATGAGAAACTATAAGCGTGTTTTCTATTTGACCTTTAAATAACACGCTGCTGTGATTTTTTTGCACATATTTGGTGTTTCTGCTATTTTCACATATAATTGACTGTAAAAAATGTCCACAGCTCTTTATTCATCATTTATTCTCCAGATACAGAGAATCTATATTGCAAAAACACTACAGCACAGTATTTATTTAACTCTGGGTCTGCAGGATGGTAATCTGGATGAACTGACTGCACAGACCATGTTTTCAGGAGGACTTTCTCACTTCAACATAGATTCTAACTACTTTCACCCGCTGATCACAGCTAATATAGCAAAGCTGCTCTCTGGCATCGAACACAGGAGCAGCAGAAGCATCAGACTCACTATACTGGACGGCTGACCTTAATGAGGATCAGAGATGAAGCAGCAGGAGCTTCAAACCAGGTGGTCTGCGTGTGTTGCAGTTAATGCAGATATGCCCCGCCCCCCCTTCTGCAGACACTCTGCTGCACCTCTACAAAATTATAGGTTACTGCAGACAGGAGGCCTCTGATTGGTCAAATCTCCATCTGCTCTACACTATGCGTATTTCCTGTTTGCTACCTTAGCAGCTTGTTTTGTTTGTCTGAACGCCATTATGGAAAATGACTGGAGAAGTTTGACCAGCTAGCAGAGCGAGGTGCGTGAGAACGCTGGGAGCCTTCTTCCACCTGGATCCCCGCTCTTTTTGGCCCCCATGTCTCTCCGTTATCGCAGAAACTTGCCCCCATTTTATTCCCGCCTCGGCCGTATCTAGACCCACAGCTGCTAGTTCCTGATTGGCCCTCTGGCGTTGTGGCGTGGAATAACATAGCTCAGACCACGCCTCAATATTCAGCAGAAATATCTGCAACAAGCTCACTGTGACACACTGCTGAGGGACGATAACCAGGCCTTTAGACTTTCTGACTGTTTAAATCATCCTATGAAACATAGTATTGTACCTAAAATGATCTGATGTCTTCCTGAGGAAAGTCCCTCCTCTAGTCAAGCTCCCATACTTCCCATGATCAGGACTAACGTAGGGTTGGAGCAAAGACAAACAGATAGCTGCATTCCACCTCAAAAAGCAGGAAATAGTGTTTCAGAGAGTGTGTGACTCCCTAAAGATGTGATGCACCAAGATGGACGCCCTATGAATTATTGCTAGCTAAAATCCTGCCGGGTCTCATTACTGCTACTGAATTACTGCATTCAGCAGCAATGCCTTCAGATCAGGTATTGCTGCTCCCTCCATTTATTAGACATTGTTAATGTTTAGGTGGATTTGATAATGGATGATTGTGATGTTTTAACCATGGAAAATGACAAAGAAAATAAATACAGGCTTAAAAAATGGATCTACAAAACCTTGTAGCATCTATCAGGGATCAGTTAGACTGGAGTTAAAGATCAGCCTTAAAAAGCCTGAATCAGTTCATCTCTAACCTCCAGCCTCCTGCTGCTCCTCCTGCTCACTGATGGGGAGCTCCATGGTTTCCTCTTTAGTCCAGGGATCTTCTGGCTTTAGCTGCTCTTCTTTCATCTGCAGAGGTTCTGGTTCCTCTTGGTCCAAACTGGAATTCCTCTCCTGTTTCCAGAGCTGCTGCTCAGAGAAATCCTCCTCTTTTCCAACCTGCAGGAGGTCTGGAAAGACAAACAGAAAAAAACGTAGCTTTAATCATACATTAATATAAAGATGCTCTGAAAATAATCAGTTAAAATTTCACTAAATCTGATTAAAACTTGATTTAAACAGATTAAAGTATCAAAAATACATTTCAGTTAACAGGTTGAAGCTGTGATGTCACGTGTTTTAAATATTAACAGAAACCCTAAATAGATATTAGGCATTTTTTTAAATAATCAATGAATGATTCATTTAGAAGTATTTGGTTTATTGGATTAAAAATTTGTTCCATCCGATTGAGATGAATAACATCTCTGGAAAGGGTTCTCATTTGTTGTGAAATGTAGCATGAATAGAACTGAGAGACTTTTTGCAATTAGAAAATTGAAGAATAGTTTCATAAAATGTCCTTAGGTCTATATATATTAAGCATCCTTTTTAATCTGGGACAAACATCCCAAATTATGGAGATGTTCTCAAATAAGTGAGAAAATGGCACTTTTAAAGGTTTCAGAATTAGTCTGAAAAATCTTCTTCTGTGATAAAATTAGAGAGACGTCTTTACTCTCAGGTTTTATGTTATTTTCCTGGAAATCTTCAACCTCTTGTTTAGCTAATATTAATCATCATTTCCTGTTTGTTCTTCTGGAACTTACTGAGCAGCAAATCTGGAGCCACTTTAGAAGTTTGGAAGCTCTCATTTATTAACTGGATCATTCATGGTTCCTTAGCTTGATGCAACATAGATACATAAAAGTTATACATGAATACATTTCTGGTTTTTGATCACATATTTGACCAAACAATCCCTGTAGGTTATCACTAACAGTGATAACCTACAGGGACTGGGATGGTTATAATAACTAATGATGGTCTCTGACTGATGTCTCCTGAGGAACATGGTTTCCTGATGACGAGTTCTGTTGGTATTCCTGTGACGGCTGCTATGGTTAGAAGCTGTGATTCAGCAGGACGCCAGCGAGCGAGCGGCGTTAGTGTCTGGTGGTTCCTTCAAGAGTCATGTTTCCTAGGCTAACCGTCTCTCAACAAAGCCTTCTTTTTGCCCGATTTGGAAGGGTCACCCATCCATGTCGGTGGCTAGGTATTCTTGGATATCCCAGGATTCCAATGAGACCGGGGCAAAGTCAGTGTGATCAGAGGAAAAGGTTACTGTGGCTAGCTCGTAATCAGTGGTGAAAATGTGGAAGTTCAGTTTAGTATATAATCCAGTCTGTGAATCGTTCGTCTGAAATTGTCTCCAAAATAGTTGATGTTTTAATGGCGTTAGTATAGGTGATTGTCAGATATGTGGTAATGCTTGTGTCTTTATCGTCCTGAGTTAATCTGTTAGTGATTAAATGAGTTTGGCTGGAATTTAAGGTTCCTAGATTGTCTCCAGATCCTGATGGGGGACTATAAATCTGATAGGAGTTTAATTTCTTTCCGCTGGTGCTTTGCACAATTTGCTTAACTAAGACTTTTTTTTTTGTTGAATATTAGAAATTTTTCCAGATATATTCTTTATACATATGAGGCCAGCGTTAGTTTACTTATATGGTTTCTACCTATGGTTATAGAATGGGTAATAGAAAATAGCCTTTATTGTCCCACAACGGGCAAATTCACAGCAGCAGAAAGATTATTGAATCGCCGGGAAGTCAGCCTGCGTCAGGATGAGTACCTTGTGAAAATGGTGTGTAAGAATAACATAATAGGGAAGAGTTAGTAATATAAACAACCTAAAATACTGTAAAATGTTTTAACAGGTATACTTTATGCGTGGAGAATTAATAACCAATATGCATCTATGGATATTTTACAGTAATGGATATTTGAAAATAGCAGCAACATCAGAGATGTGCAGAATGACAGCACATCAGGTTATTTAACTGACTAAGGTTGCTCTATCATTACATTTGATTTGATTTGTTCCTGATGGTTCCTGGTTGGACCCTTTATTCCACTCTGGATTCTGAGGGCAACGGTTAAGTGTAGTCTTTGTTCACTTTACAATAACAAAGAAAGTAAATCCAGGTAGTTTGAAAGCTTCCGGTTTTCATTCTTTTGCCTGCTTTCCTAGGCTATGTGTCAACAGTAGCCTGATGATGCGGCAGCATTGGGTGTTGCTACCTGATGGTTCCCGTGTGAGGTGTCCCAGGTAGCACCTGGTCGATTGAGCAGCCTAAACTCTTCCGGTCTCCTTATTTTCCCGGAATTCAAAGAATCCAGTCTAGGTAGACCGCTTCCTTGGAGGATGCAGCCCAGGATTTCGAACAGAGCCTCGGTCTCCTGATGTTGTCTCCATCTTCCTGAAGTTCTCTCCTCCTTCCTTACTCTGATTCTCCAACAACTAGAACCAGATTTTCCTCTCAGATCAGAATGGCTCCATCATGACGCCACAGCTTTTTCCTGCCTGCTCTTTTCCTGCCAGCTGGCATTAGCTGACAGGGAATGGCTAATGCTAGCTGGCATTGCTAATGCTAGCACCTGCCTACTAATAACCACCCCCCCACTCATCCACCCAGAGCAGCAGGGCTTCCTGGGAGAGCCTTAAAATCCCAGGTGGTTCCTACCTATCCGGTGTAAGATGATCTGGGGGATCCTGGTGAAATCCAGCAGTCTGTGCTGATCATCCATCTTCTCCTCCTCGATCTGATCTAATCTTCCTTTAAACTCTGGGAATGTTTCTCCAGCAGGAGTTAACTGCTCGCTGACAAACTCTCCTTCCAGCTGGACTCAACACATTCTCACTGCAAACACTCACACATTAGCAGCCTCTCTGCTAGCACACGGAAGCTAATGCTAATGCTAACAGCTGCTAGCCGTGTCTCTACCCGATCAGTCCCGGAAGCACCATACGTTTTGCGCATGCGCCTATGGGCTGATATGCTTCTTTTTTTTTTCTTATGGAATTTTTTGGCGGTTGGCAATCAAATAACTCGTGCTTACAGCCACCAACTGGTGTGGAGTGTAGATCAGAATGTCTACTAATTTATACTAAACAAACAAGTCACAATCAAATTAAAAAAACAATATAAACAAAACCAAAATAAGATTCAGATCCGCTCAGTTACGGCATTACATTTACCAATCTAAGATGGGCTGATATACTTCCCGGTGAATCCTATGGATTTTATTATGTTAAAAAACCATACAATGACATTTTCACGGTCCAAAAATAGCAAACGCTACCAAAATAGTCTGAAAGGTTAAACAATGTATTTATTGAGAAAACCAAAGTTTATATTCACGCAATTTCAACGGATCATATACTTGGACAGTAGGTAGGAATATTTGGGAACGCAGTGTTTTACTTTTATTTTTTATTTCTCCCAAGAATATAAACAAAAAACCTATAAACATGATACTGGTGCAGAGTATATGCTTAAATAAACTAAGTGCGGTACAGGAGATATTATTTATATTCAGATTGCTCAAGCAGGGAAATAATACATACATATTGCACGATTATATTCTAAGATCGGCATTTAATTTGAATAGTACACCCTCAAACATAAGTGGCGCCCTGCATTTTGTGCATCCCCATACAGAACAACCTGTAGATTTCCTGTCTGCCAGGAAACTGCTTGCGTAGCATGACGCAGGCCTCCATCAATAAGGGGTCTCAGTCCAAAAATAGTAAACATACCAAAATATAATGTCAAGTGAAAGGAATTAATCGATGAGTATTTATGTGAGAAAATAGTATGTTATATTCTACCCAACTTTCAAATAGCTAATAACGGATCAGGTTTGCATCTTCCTACCGGTAGGAAGGCTTGTCTGGAAAGAAAAACGTGTGCTTTACTTTATTTTTTTCATTTCACTTTGTTGAAAGTCAACAATAAAATAAACCTATAAAACATACAAATATGGAAAACGGTACATTGGACGAAAGGTATAGGAGCTAGGACCTACGGAATACGTTTTTGTGGAGCTTTATGGAGACTTCTGACACTCGGGCCATAGACCTTTCATTTTCATGGAATGTCAAGAAAGATCAGCAAGAAGCCTCCCAGATCTCCCAGTAGATGCATTTGAGATATCATAAAAGTACTCCAGAGAGTTGTTATGCATGGGTAGAAGAAATAGAAGGAAGCTAATCATGTTTTGGAGTGTTTGAAACCTAAACCCTTCTGAGTTGTCCAGAAGTTTTAGTTGGGAACAGATTGCTGTGGTTTTTTGTGCCTTCTGGTGAGAAGAGAGTTAAATAGTATGAAAATATTGCTTGACTTCAGTTAAATAAAATCTATTATTATTATTATTTTTATTTAAATTAATGCAAATTAAATTTGGCCAATATAATTAAAAGATTAATAAGGAAAGGTTTAGGAAACATTTTACTTTGCCGTTGAAAATGAAATAAAACGTTTTTTCAATGAAGCTGAAAATTATTAAAAATATTTGAATCCACAAAGTTACAAAAGTGTAAAAGTCTTAGAATATGGACACAACCAGAACAAATGTGGAACAGATTCTGGGAAAGATCACAAAAAGCGCAGTTCACTAAATTATCAGATTTGAACTTCTTTAGGTGGTCTTTGGCAGGATTGATCCTGTGAATGAGACTTCACCTTGTTAGAGAGAGGAGAAAGGGATTGGCTAACAGCCAAGCTAATCTGTCAAAATCAGTTCCAATATGGAACAACAGCAGGAACAGAAGCCACCTCTCTCTGAGAGAGGGATCTGATTGACTTATTGTTCTGATGAAGAGACGAGGTCAGACATATTTTGCCAACAGAAGAGTTGATGGGAGTCAGAGAAGGAGATGAAGGGGAATGAAGTATCAACCTCTGTCTGTATAACCTGCTAATCCCAGCTGAAATAGAACCAAAAACCTTTGCATATTCTCCAGAAGAAGCAGGAAGGTTAAAATTAGAGAGGAACCCTTCGTAATTCAATAAGGTCCCATTGCCATCGAACAGTTGATGAACCAGAGTAATACCATGACTGAACCCCGAATCCTAAAACAATTATGTTTTTTGTACAGGGATGTCCTTATTGTTCCAAATGAAATACGGCTGAGGTGAAAAGATGTGCTTGTAGATAAGTGACCATGACAACCATGGCGGTAGAGGAAGTTTGAGTAGGAATTTTAGCATGTACATCAAAATTACAAACCTCCAAGTTTAGAGAGAAGGTGTGGAACCCCCATGGTTTTATAGCAAAGGATGATACAAAGAACTGAGAGTCAAGAATTTATCTTAAGGTATCCATTTAAGGTAAGAGATGAACAGGTTGGCCTCCATTTTATATGGGTTCATTAAAGTAGATTTTCTGAGCTATGATGTTGTTGTTCTTTTGTAAAGGTTATGCCTAAATAAACAACCTGGTTTTTAACTGGAATGCCATCAATTGATGTCTCAGAGCAATCTTTAACTGCTGTAATCTCACATTTCTTTAGATTCAAATTTAGACCAGAAGGTTTGGATAAATTATTTAATACTTGGATCACTAATGAAGCTGGATTCTTATCCTTTAAGAACAGGGTAGTGTCATCAGCCAGTTGTTTTAAGGTCAGTTATTTTTCAGCAACATTAACCCTTTCAGAGGTTTTAATGTGATCTGCCAGAAGCTGAGCTACCAAAACCAACAGGTAGGTGGGGACAGAACACCACTGTCTGATTCCTCTGCTTTGAGGTTGAAAATCCTGGGAGATGAGCCTTTCCTTCATCTGATTTGCAGCTGATGTTGTTTCTGATAATTGTTATAAAATGCTGTCCAAATCCAAACTTTTCTGAACTTTGAAATACTAAAATACATGTTCTGCAGTGTCAAAAGTCTTATAGACGTCTACCAAAATATAAATGAATCCCATTATCAGAAACTCAAGAGGTCATCTAAGATATCAAGAACAAGTCTTATGTTGTTTGTGATTACCGATTTTTCATAAATCCAGATTGAGTTTCGTCAATGATTGAATAAAGAGTTGATTTTAATCTTTTAGCATCACCAAGGCTAATAGTTTATAGTCAGTATTAAGAAGACAAATAGGTCACTAATTATCAAGAAGTACAGGAACCTTGTTGGGTTTTGGTATAAAGGAGGTTAAGCCCTGAGTAAGAGTTGCAGGCAGAGAGACATTTTTGATGTTTTCATTAAGTACCTGTAATAAAAACGGAGCAAGGTCGTTAGAAAAATGTTTCTAGATTTCGGCACTTAGACCATCGGTTTCAGGGGATTTGTTGGTTTGGAGATGTGCAATAGCATCAAGAATTTCATGAATGGTGATTGGCTCCTCACAGCGTTTCTGGTTGATGTTAGAAATCAGTTTCACTATTAAATCATTTAATAAGGAATCGTTTGAAAAAAGATTCTCATAAAATGATCAACAGTATTTAGCAACATGATCAGGATCATCAGTTGTTGAGTCGTTAATTTTTAGTCTGCTGAATTATTGATAGCATTATGCTTTACAAGATTTAAAAAGTAATGGGTGTTTTGTTCTCCTTCTTCCAACCATTTATCTCTTGATCTAACAAATGCACGTTTACTTTTATTTATGTACATATTGTCTAACTTAATTTGTAATTCAGCTAATTATTGTTGTTCTAAATCATTTAAGGAAGATGGATTTAAATAAGACAGCTCAATAATTCTTGAAATTATATAATCTTCTTCTGCTCTAATAGTTTTGACCTTATTACTACTAAATTTCCTCAAGAATTTTCCAGATTCAAATTTGAAAAGTTCCCAATTAAGACTATAGAGAGCATCTAGACCAATACTGATTGAATCATTTTGATATATTTCTCCAATACTTCTCCAAATAGCAGTAAAGAAGTGTTAATTTTTCAGTATAACGGAGAGAAAAAGTTTTTTGCCTGAAAATTTAAAAATCTATTTAATAGCTTTGTGAGGAGTAGGAACTATATTAACAGTTACATCCTCCTTGTTTACTTTATTTGATATTAACCAGAAATCAATCCTGGACAGTCTTGTTAATGATTTATTATTCCAGTGAACAACTAGTCATGAGGATGGAAAGCTCTCCAGATATCAGTCAAGTTGATTTTTTCCATAAAGGCTTTGACAGAGGAGTTGGAGGCATTAGGTCTGCTTGGAGGCCATTTATTAAGATCCTCATCAAGAATGGTATTAAAACCCCCTCCAATAATAATTATAGCTTTGGGAAATGTATTTAACCATACTGAAAAAATATTTTCTATTGAGTGAAATTGTTGATCATTCCCTCCTTTGTTATTATATCCATAAATATCAGCACAGATGAAATGATGGTATTCCAGAGTAAGAACAGACAGATATGTTGTCCCATTAGATCACATTCAGAGTCAATATTATTCCCTTTAATTCTATGTTTCAACTTCATAACTCCTGCAGAATGCTCAGACCCATGAGAAAACCAAATACAATTTCCCCACTGGGCTTTCCAGAAATTAACATCAGTAGCAGTTGAATGACACTCTAAAAAAAACAAAAATCAGAATGAACATTTTTCGCAAATAGAAACAGAGTTTTCCTTTTTAACACATTACTCATCCCCCTGGCATTGAGAGAAAGAAATGAAAGACTTTAAAGAACAAGAAAAAGTTCTCGGTCAGAGAAGGTGAACAGTAACATAAACATTGTGGACCAGCACCGTATGAAGGAACTAAATATTATTTAGCAATAACGTCGCCATTTTTAGAACAATGTAGTAAACCAAACAGGGAATCCAGATTCCAGTTTACTCCTCCACCGGATCAAGACTTGCAGGGATCTCCACGCCATTGATGAAACCGCGACCACCTATGAAATATGCTGATTTCCCCTCTTCCTGAGCTTTTTGGATGGACGGCCATGGTTTCTGTCGGAAGTCTCTGCCTTCTTAGCACAGATCTTCGGTTAAACAGAGACCATTTTGCCTTTAGCTGCTTTCCATATATAATCTCGATACCTCCTGGCGACAAAGCGAATGATAATAGGACGAGGGACTGCCGCCGATCTTTTTCCCAACCCGAGGAGTAACATCAACTAAAAGCTGAAGCCTCTCTTTTTCCCTCGGCAAAACCTCTTGACAGACCCGGGTCACCTCCACCACCACGTCCTCCTTCTCCGACTCAGGGACTCCGTGAAGTCTGAGGTTCCAACGGCGGCTGTAGCGCTCCAGCTCGGTGACACGTATGGAACAGGCTGTGGTGTTTTTTTTGTGAGCTCTACGCAATTTTTTAGCATGAATTTACCAAACTCGCAATGTTCCGCCAATTTTCTCATTGCCACAACAAACAAAGACACTGACTCTCCTTCTTCTTGGTCATGTTCAACCTCTCAGAGATTAATAATGGCTTCAGTGAAAAATTGTCTGACAAAACCTTGACTATTTCAGCGTATGTCTTTTCCCCAGGCTTTGTGGGTTGAAGCAAGTCACGTAATAAATTATATGTTTTAGGTCCCATCACAGCCAGGAAGGTGGGCACAATTTTGTGATAATGCAGTGCTGTTAGCCTGGACAAAGTAATCAAAACGTTCGGAGTATGAGCTCTATTGTTCAACATTTCGGGCCAATATTACCAATAACTCCTGCCACCATGTTGGGGTTGTTTCCCTTACTTCAGGTTGATTCGGTCTGCTCGTGTTAGCACTGGGCTCCGTGAGGTGCTCAGCATTGGGTTGCTCCAGCTCCAGAGCGCCGAATATTTCCTCCTCGGAAGACAAATTTGACAACATAATCCAGCATCCTCTCCCCGTAAAAGACAGTGAATTTCCTGTAACTTGTTATATTCTACCTAACTTCCCAAATAGTCATAACGGCTCAGGAGGAAGAAGTATGCTCAAACGTGTGCTTTACTTAGCTTCTCAGGCAAACTCAATAAATGCTAAATCCTTTCTTTTATCACTCTGTGCCCAATCTGCACCGGAATTGTATCCTACACTACTTCCAGGGAGCTAAATTTTTGGTTTTTATTTCAATATACCCAAAGTTGTGCTTCATAAGCTTTTCATTTAATTCTAACCTTATGCTATATAGTGTTTAATTTAAAGAAATAACAACAAAAAATGCAGATAAACATACCCTTTTAATCATATGTCGGCCAGACTGCTCTAAGCGAAGTGCCCATGATGATCGCCAAAGAAGCAGCGCTTAATGAAGAAAATGTAAAAGTAAAGATGGCTCTCCCAAAAGTCATAAAACATTTTTTTAAAACATTTTTACTATTCTTTAGTGAGTTATTAAGAATAAAAATAAGTAGTTTTAGTACCATACTTACATTATTTATGGACACCTGGATGTATATATCTATTCGTGCATGTGCAGAATGGATCGGCCTTGAGTGGAACGGGTAGTGACAAGCCACGGCCAGTCCGGGCCCTCCTCTTCAAACTTTGTTCATTCGTGACATCTCTGTTTTTTATTGGCCTCTGCTGCAACCAACTTAATCTATCTAAACTCCACCACCAGTTTCCACCTACCAGACTGGAGTGTGGTTAAAATCAATGGTGTCAGAGGGAAAAGTTCCAAACACCATACCTTATTGGTCTTTCTCTCTCTGTGGTACTTTTTCAGATTATTAGCTATCTATCAATATCTATACAAAACTCACATATTTTCACAGTTCTGCTCCCATGTGTTTTCTACAGTGTCTCGCCCTACTTTGCTCCATGTTTTCTAGTTTTAGCGGTTTAATTCTATTTGCTGCCCTGTTATTTTTCAGTTTTCATGTTTTTATTTTGTTGCCTTCCGCTGTCCTCTCTCTCTCTCTCTTGTGTTCTCCTTTTTCCTGCCTTCCTGTTCTGCTCTGTTCACATCTGCTCCCAATCTGCTCAAGTAGTCCTCTATTTGTTTCAGTCTCCCATAAATACTCTCTTTGTTCAGTTCCTCAGTGCTGGTTCCTCGTCAAACTTCCTCCAACTCCATTTCATTGAGTCTTTCTCCTCATGATTGTTTTTCCCCAGATGTCTCCTTGGTTTCGGGTTTGTTTGACTTTGTTTTCATGTTTAGATTTTATGGGAATTTTGGATTCCTGCCTCTATGTTCAGGTAACTCTTCACTAAATCAATAAGAAACTCACCTCTGCCTCCCTGCCTCTGCATTTGGGTCCTCAAACCTCAACCAAATCCTGACACATATAAATGAATATGTGTGTAATTTCAAATGCATACACACACTTATATGCTTAATTTAAATACAAATAAATAATCCAGTGTTTTTTACGTATGTAATTAAGTGATTTCTATCAGAATTAGATTTACTTCCTAAAAGGTTTATAATTGAAAATCCATTTTTTTCTCTATTTAGTATTGACTTTAAATGCTGACGTCCCTGTGAATATTTATTACATTCTAATAATACATGTTCCACTGTTTCCATCAGATTACAGTGATTACTAGTCGCTGTGTCATGTTTCCCTATTTTGAAAAGAGAACTATTAAGTCCAGTATGACCAGTTCTAAGTGGAGTTATGACTGCCTTGTCTTTCTGCCTTCCATTCAAACAACTATTAGTCTTTTGAATTTTATAATGATCTCTACCAGTGCCATGATGATCCCAATGTTTCTGCCAAACCTTACAGATTTTATTCTGAATCATAGATCTACCCTCACTTTTGCTTAAAGAAATACTTAAGTTAATAATATCTGATTTTATGGCCTGTTTAGCTAATATATCTAATAATAATAATAATACATTTTATTTGTATTGCACTTTACATTTAAAAAAAATCTCAAAGTGCTACAAAATTCATAGTTAAAACAAAACCGTATAATAAAAACAGTATACATAGTTAAAATGAGACATTACAGTAAAATAATTTATCAGATTTAGGTGTGTGTAGGCAACTTATTCAGAGGAGCTCCTGTTTAGGAGAAAAACTCAGATTTGTAACTTTATTTGATTTTATATTTAGTTCAGTACTTATTAACTTTCCAGTGCATTTACTAAATGTTTTTATTTTAATTGAAAAGAAAAGAAATGCCTTAGAATTAAATGTTCAAGTTAAGGAAATTAACATTTTTCATTTTATAATCAGTTATACTTTCTACTTCTTTAGAAAATTAGCATTATGACCATAAATATACAATAGCACTCAGCATAATGAAAACGATTACCTAACTATTTGCAAATATATAGCCCTAAAAAACTAAAAAAGACACTAACACATTTAAAAATAAACCTAGATCAATTAACATAAGGCAATTAGATTATTCCATGATTTGATATTTATGAAAAATTTATTCATAGAATAATCTATTTATCTGACATTATGACATCTAACATGTGGGGAAGAGTTTACTGTCATTCTTTCACAAACATCACTCAACAACTCATCACATCACAAGGCTTCCCACTTTCCACATGAACAGTGGTCTGCTATATGCTGTGTTCCATGCAGGGATGTGTGTGTGTACCAGTGTGGAGAGAGCAGGCCTATGTGTGGGTGTCTGAAAAGTATTTGTATGGACTTATGTTCTATTTTGGTGGCACCAAAGGCATGTGTATGCACATATCATCGTTTCACACCTGTAGGTTTTGTGTGTTTTGGTGGCTGCGTGTAAAATTTTCATGTGCTCTTGGTGGGTGGATGCAATTCCCAGGAACAGTTCCTGATCAAATCAAAATGGCAGATTATTAGCTTTCCCAACACAGTGTCTTAGCTACAACTCACCCTTTGGGAGCTAATACTCCAGACTGCTTTATTTGGCAAAAATCTGCTTCCTATCAACTCAGCATAGATGAAAGCACAGGATTAAACTTCAACTTTTCCGGTTTATTCAATAACAATGTAGAGAAGGAAGGGGGTGGGGCTTAGATAGCAAGTGATATGAACTATTTTAAGCCTGCAGGGACTTCCCTCCTACTAGCATTTCACCTGCTTTTAAATTTTCAACAAGCCAGGTCAGTTAATGGCAGACTTCGTGCATCGCCACTTCTGACTTTAGGGAACTTCCCGCCTTCGGTGAGACGCCGCATCCACTCTCGAAGTGCAGAGAAACACTAATCCCACTTAAAGAATAGCGAACTTGTAAAAGAGGTGCCGGTCCCAGCACCATAAGCGCCAGCCATCCCTGTTGACTCTGAAAATTCCTGAACACCCAGCTGCTTGAAGCGTTGAGGTATCCCAAAATAAGGAAGCAAAGAAATACCATTTTTTTGAAAATTTTAAGATGGCTCTCTATGGCACAGTAAGTCAAATTGTTCACCCACATGACACACTAACGCATGTATTAGTTTATTAAGCTGTGCACTTGCATATTTTACTTATATTGTTTTCAACAGGTGTATTATCCGCCATTTTATGTGAACATAATTACAGTTTATTCTTTTAATTACGCTATTTTGGGCGCAGCAGTTTTTTTTTTGCCTAGATGTCTAGATTTTATTTAAACTGAGGATGTGTATAAAAATATGATTTACTTTAATATGAGGAACAATCTTTCATAGAGAAATGTCAACCATCGCCTGTTTTTCTCCAGACCTTTTTTCAATTTTTGTTCATATTTTCCTGCATCTCCTAACTCTGCACATTTATACCAGGAAATTAAAAGAGATCTGAAAATCAAATCAGCCAATGGGAAGGAAATGATGGCCCTGAAGGTTTTTAAAGAGGCTCTGAGATTTCTGAAGGACGATGCCCTGAAAACCATCACATTAAATACAGCAGGTATGGTGTTCTTGGCCTCTGACTTCACCTGGGTCCTCACTGTTCCTGCCATCTGGGAAGAGTCAGCAAAACAGTTCATGAGAGAAGCTGCGGTTCAGGTTGGACCAGTTTTTTTAGGACATTATTTCTGCTCAAAAACATTCAGATGTTTGAGTATTTTCATTTCCGGTCCAGGCTGGCATTGTGGAAGACGGAAATGAAGAAAGACTGATAATTGCACTGGAACCAGAAGCTGCTTCAATCTGGTGTAAGAAGCTTCCATCAGACGGTTTCATCACAGAGAAGCACAACTGTACTCCACTGGATGAGTGTCTGGGAACTCGGTACATTGTCATTGACTGTGGAGGTACTTTGCATAATTCCAATATTTATAATATGCTGCACAAAAATTCAATAAATTAAATTCTACAACACATACCTGGTAACTGTATTCCCCTAAGTACAAGGTGAGAATTTAAAGTCTTTTTTTTTTTCTGTCTGTTTCAGGTGGAACCATTGACATCACTGTTCATGAAGTTGTGAAAGAGGGAGCTCTGAAGGAGCTGCACAAGGCCTCTGGAAACAACCTGGGAGGACAAACTGTGGACAAAAAATTCAAAGAGTTCCTTAAAGAAATATTCTGTGATGGAATCTGGGAGGAATATGAAGAAAATTATCCCAATGAGGTTCAGAAGTTGATGTATGATTTTACTCGTCTTAAACAGGTTGATGACGATGTTCAGTTCATTTGTCCGTTTAATCTGGGAAGTCTGATTCAGAAAAAGAAAGACATAGAGAAGAGCTTTGAGTCAGTAGAAGGTGCATTCTGGGTTGAGGGATCAATCAAAATTTCTAAAGAGAAAATGAGAACTTTCTTTCAGGAAAGTCTAGAGGGCATCGCCGGGAATCTCAAGGAAATCCTTGAGAAAGAAAGCAGAATTGACTACATTCTGTTGGTTGGGGGTTTCGCTAACAGCCAGATTCTGCTTCAGTACATTACAGATCAGTTTAAGGATATCTGTAGTATTCTGTGTCCTTTTAGAGCTCAAGAGGCAATCCTGAGAGGAGCCATTGAGTTTGGAAGAAATCCAGCCTGGGTTGCATCTCGAAAAAGTGCATTCACCTATGGGGTGGCCGTGTGTGAGCCCTTTCTTGAGCTCGTTCATAAACCCGAAAAGAAATTAATGATTGGCAAGGAGGAGTGGTGCAGTGATATGTTCATGACATTGGTGAAGGCAGGTGAAGATGTGTCCTGGAATGAGACTAGAGAACACATTCTTTCTCCAGTAAACAAGTACCAGACATGGATGTCAATGAGATTTTTTCGCACAGAAAGGCTCTTTGCTAAGTTTGTTGATGACTTGGGAGCTCGCGAGATGCTGGGTTCATTTGGATGCCGTGGAAATGCCTGATATTAATGGAGGCAGAGAGCTGCAGCAGGTGAACAAACCGTTTGCCCACAGATAACGCACAGCCACAGACACATGAATACTGGCTCTTAAGGGGCTCCATCCAGTTTGACTTTATTGGAAAAGATGATCTGAGGGGTTTGGACACTTGTTGGTATTTTTGTTCAGATGAAAAAACGCTACCAGAATGAGATTGATGTAGAAGAATCAGTGCAATAAAAATAAAATGTATGTTTCATCATTTTGATATGTTTTATTAAATCATAAAAAAATCTGAGAAACTAAAATGTGCTTTCCCATTTTTATGTTTGTGAAAGTCTGTGTTTAATATTCTCTGCTACCTGTAAATGAAGAAACTCCGAGAACCAGCCTGTCATGGTTTTGGTTCTGTTTAAGTTTTCCCTTTGAGGTTTCATTGGTTTTATTTCCATTTTGTGCTATTATAGTTATTTTTGAATGTATATGAGTTCTTTGGTATTTCTTGTTTGCCTCTGCTGCCCTCTTGTGTCAGTCTGCTCTCTAAGCTCCCTTCTAGACTCCTCAGTTCACACCTGCTCCATCTGCTGATTAGCCAGGTCTCTGTTTCTGTATCCCATATCCTTATACACCTCCTGTTCAGTTCCTGTTTGCTTGATCCTTGTCGTCATTTCTTTAACCCTCATGTGTGTTTTCCCTGACTCTAGATGTTGGTTTTATTGGTTTTAGTTTGTGGACTTTTGCTTCTGTTGCACAAACATCACACAGATAAAGCCTCATGAGGCATTCAAGCGTTAGCCAAATTAGCCTCATCAGAGTTCATGACTTCATGAACATATTTGGGTACGCGATTACAGTTGGTAATAAATTTTTTGCAATTGTCCTTTGAAATTGTTAATAACTGGTGTGTATAATTAAATATTTTGAACGTTTTTTTGTGTGTGTAAATTGAAGAGAACAATCATTTTAGGTACAAAGTTTTTCTGCCATTTTGGTGAAATAAGCTCAAGCAGACAGTGAAAGTGTTTGTGCAAATTGAGCAATGATGAGCAAAATCAAAGTTTTTAGTAATTTTTATTCAAACATTATAGTTTTTCCGCAGTTTTTGGTTTTAATCAGGTTGGAAGTTATGTGTTTAATCAATCTTTTGGCTAAATGAGCCAATCTAATTTGGCAGTGTTTTTACCTAATCTATATTTGTACTCGGGCAAACCAATACAAATTAGTCACATTAGCCAAAATACTTAATTATAATTGCAACTTTCAAAAGAAGGTGGGTCTTGAACCAACAACCTCAGGGGTGAAAGTTCATGTCTTGCAGATGACGCCACCAAAATTAATAACTGTTTGACAGACAGCAATAGTACTTAACACTAATGTTAACACGGTGTCCAGCGGCTTGCTCAGATTTTGATCCTTACGTTGTTTAATCTAATCAAAATAGTTTTAGCTAATTAGATTGGTTGTTTTTCCAACAAATCTCTTCTTAGAATATATACAAACTCTATCCAACTGACAGCAACTGTCCCCCAAACTCCGCTGTCGAATTTGGGTAGCGCCGCTGAACCACTTCCTGAAGAAGATCATGCGGTATGGCGGCGTACCTCTTCCTAAAGTGAAGCAATGGTATCATGCCAGCAAAGCTTCAACGGTCATACATTTTGGCCCCTCGACTAAATCAACACACACCTCAACACGCACTTTATACCATCACTAATGTTCAGTGAATCATGATAGGCATCATCATGTTGACTCGTTCCAAAGTGATGAGGGGCTCCTGGGGGCCTGGCGCTCTCCACGGGGTACCGCTCCCTCAGCTGCATATCTTCACATCTTCTGCCTCCGCTGTACGGAACCTCAGCAGATTCAGGATGGTGTACTCATGGTCAGCCAGGATGATGTTGCCCTAAGAAAGGACACAGACAACATCAGGCGGGTCACTACGTTTGAAAGGGTATGACTGACAGAAACCTCCATTTTCGTTTTCTCATGTTTTAGCCTCCCACACTAATATGTTGCTGTTTTTGTCTCTCTCACATATAAGGTATTATTCAAAGTTTTCTGGTAGACTTTATACTCAAACACACAAAATGATTATCATAAAAGAATGGGTGTAATGAAGGTTAGGTTAGTTCTGATTTTCTTTTTGTCTTTTGTCAACTTTTGTTTAAAATAGTTCCTCTGGTCCTGGAAACTGCCGTCTGATGATTTTTTACTATTACATTTTTACTATTAGACAGTTATTTTATGTAACCGTGGCAAAGAGGTGTTATTTTAACAAGTGGGGGCTGCTGATCAGCTTCTCAAAATTTCAACCTATACCAGTCATGATCTCAGAGCAGTGGAAACAGAGACTGCATGGATGCAGAACATGACCAAGGAGCAGAAGAAGAGATGTAAACAAGTTTCATCTGTTTTATTAGTTATAATGGGCAGGATCATGTTGTTAACTCCAATATCTCTCTCACTGGCTCTATAAACATACGACCAGACAGTGATTTACAAAACAGTGGTAAAAGCAAGTAATGTTGTTTAGCAGAGCTTGTCAAGAACTGATGGCTCCAGGACATGTTACTGTGAAATATTTTCTCAGCTACCTGGATATTGGAATGTTAACCAGTCATGACAATCATGAAACTCTTATAAAGCAGCAGTCTTCCCTCACAGGCCACTTTAAATTCATTGCAAGATTCACTGCTACTGGAGATCCTTTCATTTAATTTCCCTTTGGGATTAATTAATTATTCTAAAGTATTGTCAGTTTGTTTATATATTGCAGTTGCCAACACCTCATCTCAAGGAACATGCTCATAGAGACAATACAGTCAGATTGGTGAAAATGTTTTGGTCAAGGAAAACCAGTTGATAGTGTTCGGTCATTGACTTGCAGGTAACCCTCCTCCTGGATGAGTTGAAGCAACAGATTCCGTCTGCATTTAGTCGCTGACTCTACAGCAATCCCTCACACCAAGCGTGCTCAGTGAAGTGGAAAAACTCCCTTTGAACAGGAAGAAACCTCCAGCAGAACCAGGCTCAGTGTGAGCGGCCATCTGCTGAGGCCCGACTGGGGTTCAAGGGAGACAGAAGCAGACATAGAAAAGAAGCATAGATACAAAAGGCAACTGTCAACCAGCTCCACAGGCGGCCCTGTCCAGAAACACACAGCCAGGCAGAGCGAGCTCCGAGCCAGCTCCCATGTCAGAGGATGAAGAGAGCACATCCAGTTAGTCACAGTCAGAGAAACAGGACTACACTGGAAAAACAGGCCAAGCTCCAACATCTAGAAACAAAGGTGTTGATGGCAGCAGCACAGCTGATATTTCTCTCCAGGATGGAGAGAAATAGCCAGACTTTCGAGACCTTGACTCATTTCATTACATGACTACCTCCTTGTATAATTAAACCTGCAGGAAACTACTTCAGCTGTATTGTCTGCATTTGGGTCCTCTTTAAACCTCCTCTCAATCTGACAGTTATTATACAGCAATCAGATATATTATCCTTCATGTCTTAGAGAACTGGACATTTACATGAAGTGCACAACACAGTAAAACCCACACATGAGGGTTAAAGGAGCTCAAGTATCTTAGGTTCCTGTTCATTAGTAAGGACAATGTGTCGGGACATGGTGGACATTGCACTCGCTTGGTGCTTTTGATCTTACCTTGGCCAAGCATCTGAAGAATCACTTGAGCCTCTTTCCCACAGGTTAATGCGTGTTTTTCAAACATGGGTAAACCCGCTAACAACACATTTGGATCCCTTCCCACTGCCATAAAAAGCTGGTCTAACCCCTCACTGGCAGCTGCATGGCCTTTGTCCCGCTGCGTGTCTGGTGACACCGTCACGCTGGGTTAGTATTGATGATGTCACCAGTGCTACAGAAATCAAGAAATTAAACAATGGAGAGCACCACGGAAGTCAAGTCAAGTCAAGTCAGCTTTTATTGTCATTTTCTACATATGTACAAGACATACAAGGGAAATGAAATTACGTTTACTCTCTGCAATATACAAATATACAAGAAATATACAAGACTGACATTTAAAAACTGACATAAAGTGCGGGACATGACAGGTAACAGTGGTAAGATAAATATAAGTATGAAGTATAAACATTACAATAAAAAGCAATAAAAACAGCAGCAATAGTTTGTTCCAGGCTGAGGTAGTGCAGGTAAGGTGCAGTCTCTGGTACAGTGTATGTGTGGAGTGTGTGTGTGTGTGTGTGAGAGAGAGAGAGAGAGAGAGAGAGAGATAGAGAGAGAGAGAGAGGGGCAGTCTTAGCTTTCTGTCTGCCTGGTGGCTGGAGCAGACCGTGTGGGGAGGGGGTGGAGGGAGTTCAGCATTCTGATGGCCTGGTGGATGAAGGTGTTCGCCAGCCGGGTGGTTCTGGACCGTAGGCTTCTGTACCTCTTTCCGGAGGGCAGGAGACGGATCAGGTTGTGTGCTGGGTGGGTGTCATCCTTCAAAATTGTGAGGGCTTTGCGGGTGAGGCGGCTGGAGTAGATGTCTTGCAGGGAGGGGAGAGGTGCCTTGATGATCCTCCCAGCTGTGTTCACTATACGTTGCAGGGCTTTCCTGTTGTAGTCAGTGCAGCTCCCGCCCCATACAGTGATACAGCTGGTGATGATGCTTTCAATGGCTCCTCTGTAGAAGGAGGTCATGATGGCTGGTGGGGCACTGGCCTGATTCAGCTTCCGCAGGAAGTAGAGGCGTTGTTGGGCTTTCTTGACCAGTGATGCAGTGTTGGTGGTCCAGGAGAGGTCGTCGCTGATGTGCACTCCTAGGAATTTAGTGCTGCTCACCCTCTCCACAGCAGCGCCATCGATGGTCAGTGGCAGGAGTCGGCGGGGACCTTTCTGGAAGTTGACAACAATCTCCTTTGTCTTGCTGACATTCAGTAGGAGGTTGTTGTCACTGCACCACTTGGCTAGGTGGTCCACCTCTGTCCTGTAGTGTGTCTCGTCACCGTTGGAGATGAGTCCCACCAGGGTTGTGTCGTCTGCAAACTTCACCAGGTGGTTAGTGCTGTGGGTTGTTTTGCAGTCGTGTGTGAGTAGGGTGAAGAGCAGAGGGCTTAGCACGCACCCTTGTGGAGCTCCTGTGCTCAGCGTGATAGTGTCCGAGGTGTTGTTACCGACGCGCACAACTTGCGGTCTCTGGCACAGGAAGTCCAGCAGCCAGTTACAGAGGGAGGTGCTGAGGCCCAGTTTGTCCAGTTTGCATATCAGCTGTTGGGGTATAATTGTATTGAATGCTGAGCTGAAGTCGATGAACAGCATTCTCACATAAGAGTCTTTTTTCTCCAGGTGAGTGATGGCTGGGTGCAGAGCTGAGTTGATGGCGTCCTCTGTGGAGCGCCGGGGTCTGTATGCGAATTGAAAGGGGTCCAGGGTGGGGGGGGGATGGATTTGATATGTGTCATGACCAGCCGTTCGAAGCACTTCATGATGATGGGTGTCAGTGCTACGGGACGGTAGTCGTTGAAGCAGGATGGAGATGGCTTCTTTGGCACCGGTATAATGGTGGCGGCTTTGAAGCAGGAGGGGACGATGGCTTGTTGTAGTGAGGTGTTGAAGATGTCGGTGAAAACATGCTTTAATTCCTCGGCACAGTCCTTCAGCACCCGTCCGGGGATGTTGTCTGGGCCTGTTGTTGAAGGAAGACAGGGCGTAGTCAGTGTGCTTCATTGTTTCGCTCTATTATCTGTCTGAATCCCTCTCAACAGAGCTGCTCCATGTTTATCAAATGGAAACAGAGTCGTTTCTGCTTGTTAGATCAGAAGCGACATGTGCAGTATGTTGACGTATGTACTTTGTGTTCAATGGTGTCACATAAATTAGCAGATCAACCAGCTCTGGTGTTCCCACAGCATGCCGATCAGAGCCAAGGTGATTTTAATGCTGGTCGCATGCTGAGTCGTTTGACCCGGGTAGACATGCGTCATGTTCCCACTGCCACTAAAAGCCCATTGTTCCCTGATTTAAATGGGTTTTTTGGCCAGTGGGAAATGGGTGTATTTTCTTTAAAGCCTCAAACTCAACGTTATTTCTGACATTTTAAAATTAAAAAGCTGCCTGGATGGGAAAAACAAAACATCTTCAAACTTGGAAACAAAGTCCAGTGGATTGTTTTTAACTTTTTTGGAATGACTATTACCGGGATGACTAAGAATCTTCACCAGCATATGGGTATAATACTGTACTATATATAATTTGATCGGTTTCTGTGATGGACATAGTACGGATCATACTTGGGGCTGTATTTATATCATTGGAGAAATCATCTGGTAGCACCTTACCTAACTTTGCTAGCTGATGGCGGAGTGGACAAGTTCTTATCTGAGCCATGATCTCATTTATTAGCTAGGTGGTTCTCCCACTCAGTTGGTCTTGCATTATTGGGGCTTGGTACCCAACATCAAGGGGGTTGATGGTGGTACCCTCGTCTGACCTTGTGTCTTGGTTCTCCATTGACATAGCTTGCATTTGTTGGATATCCTGGCACTCTAAATGTGACAGCAACAGCCATTTGGAATGTAGGAGGACTAGGCTACTACATGTTGGGCTGTTGGTCAATAATGTGTTTATCAAAGCTTCCATAGTTCCCACAGTCTTTTCATTTAGCATTCCAATAGTGCCTTATTATGATCCCATGTACTTTGTCTCCTTATTTCAGCATCCCACCTGTAATCATGGTTTACTGGTCCGTCAACACTCGACACAGACCTTGTTTGCCCTGGAGCCATGCAAGAGATGACTAAATCTGAAAGTACACAGCCAAGCATGAGGAAATAATGTGGTTTTAAAAAGAAAACCGAATAAATGAAGCAGCACATCAAAGGGTATGACTGACAGAAACCTCCATTTTCATTTTCTCATGTTTTAGCCTCCCACACTAATATGTTGCTGTTTTTGTCTCTCTCACATATAAGGTATTATTCAAAGTTTTCTGGTAGACTTTATACTCAAACACACAAAATGATTATCATAAAATAATGGGTGTAATGAAGGTTAGTTTAGTTCTGATTTTCTTTTTGGCTTTTGTCAACTTTTGTTTAAAATAGTTCCTCTGGTCCTGGAAACTGCCGTCTGATGATTTTTTACTATTACATTTTTACTATTAGACAGTTATTTTATGTAACCGTGGCAAAGAGGTGTTATTATAACAAGTGGGGGCTATTATTAGTTATAATGGGGCAGGATCATGTTGTTAACTCCAATATCTCTCTCACTGGCTCTATAAACATACGACCAGACAGTGATTTACAAAATGGTGGTAAATGCAAGTAATGTTGTTTAGCAGAGCTTGTGAAGAACTGATGGCTCTATCCAGGACATGTTACTGTGAAATATTTTCTCAGCTACCTGGATATTGGAATGTTAACCAGTCATGACAATCATGAAACTGTTATAAAGCAGCAGTCTTCCCTCACAGGCCACTTTAAATTCATTGCAAGATTCACTGCTACTGGAGATCCTTTCATTTAATTTCCCTTTGGGATTAATTAATTATTCTAAAGTATTGTCAGTTTGTTTATATATTGCAGTTGCCAACACCTCATCTTAAGGAACATGCTCATAGAGACAATACAGTCAGATTGGTGAAAATCTTTTGGTTAAGCAAAACCAGTTGATAGCATTCAGTCATTGACTTGCAGGTAACCCTCCTCCTGGATGAGTTGAAGCAACAGATTCCGTCTGCATTTAGTCGCTGACTCTACAGCAATCCCTCACACCAAGCATGCTCAGTGAAGTGGAAAAACTCAATTTTAACAGGGAGAAACCTCCAGCAGAACCAGAACCAGGAGGCTCAGTGTGAAATCTGCTGAGGCCCGTAAGGAAACAGAAGCAGACATAGAAAAAGATGCATAGAAACAACTGTCAACCAGCTCCAGCCAGGCGGCCCGTCCCTCAGGAAACACACAGCCAGGCAGGCGAGCTCCAGGCCAGCTCCCATCTCAGAGGATGAAGAGAGCATATCCAGTTAGTCACAGTCAGACTTTCGAGAGAAACAGGCCCACACTACACTGAAAAATAGGCCAAGCTCCAACATCTAGAAACAAAAGGTGTTGATTGCAGCAGCACAGCTGATATTTTCTCCAGGATTGAGAGAAGACAATGAAACTCGCTTGGTGCTTTTGATCTTAACTTGGCCAGCATCTGAAGAATCACTTGAGCCTCTTTCCCACAGGTTATTGCGTGTTTCTCAAACATGGCTAAACCCGCTAACAACACATGTAGATCCCTTCCCACTGCCATAAAAGCTGGTCTAACCCCTCACTGGCAGCTGCATGGCCTTTGTCCCGCTGCGTGTCTGGTGACACCATCATGCTGGGTTAGCATTGATGATGTCACCAGTGACACAGAAATCAAGAAATTAAACAATGGAGAGCACCATGGAAGGAAGCCAGAGCGTAGACAGTGTGCTTCATTGTTTCGCTCTATTATCTGTCTGAATCCCTCTCACCAGAGCTGCTCCATGTTTATTGAATGGAAACAGAGTCGTTTCTGCTTGTTAGATCAGAAGCGACATGTGCAGTATGTTGACGTATGTACTTTGTGTTCAATGGTGTCACAAAAATTAGCAGATCAACACAGTTCTGGTGTTCCCACAGCGTGCCGATCAGAGCCAAGGTGATTTTAATGCTGGTCGCATGCTGAGTCATTTGACCCGGTTAGACATCGTCATGTTCCCACTGCCACTAAAGCCCATTGTTCCCTGATTTAAATGTTTTTTTGGACAGTGGGAAATAGGTATATTTTCTTTAAAGCCTCGAACTCAACGCCATTTATGACATTTGTAAAATTAAAAGCTTTAATCGCGAAGGAATATTTGACTGAGACCAAGTCTTGTTGACGGATATGGCATCTGGGTATTCTGTGTGTTAGAGTTTGAGACTCTGTGTTGTTCTCGAGATAGTAAGGTTTGCAACTGCCACAGCAGGGATATTTGACAGATATGGCATCTGGGTATCCAGTGCGTGGGAGGGTCTGGAGTTTGAGACTCCAAAGTGTACACGTAACGATAGGTGTTTTGCGTCTGTATTGGGTAAAATAAAATAAATATAATAGGCCTTAAAAAACGAGTGACTGTGTGAGGAAACAATCGAACCGTTAGGTTCCGTTGTTTTATACTAAAACAGCAGGAATTAATACAGTGTAACTCTTGTGGATGCAGAGGCAAGAATTTCTCACCTGAAAAGGTAGAAGCAGTAATTAACACAACAGTTTTTGGGTGCTGTCCTGCTGAATAAACATCCAGTGCGTAGAATACCCTAGGTGTTTGTACTGGACTAAATTCTTTAAAATTGGTAAAGGTCAAAGTAAAGTCAGGGATAATTTAAAATCTACGATTAAAAGTTTGTAGAAGCGCAGGATCCAACAAAAAATAAACACTTGAATATATGGTTTAAAAAAATATGGATTTGAGGGACGCCTCTATTCCAAAAATAATAAAATAATGAGAACTAAATGATAAAAGAGCTAAAGTGAGCCAGGGAGATAAAAGAATATAAACGGATGAGTTCAGGGAGGAGTATAGAGAAGATCATAAGGGGTGTGGAAAGTTTGTGTCAGTAATTTAAAATACTTGTAGAAGTAGAAGTAAAAGTATGAAATAGATTAGATAAGTAGATCAATGGAGGAATGTTATATGCCGACTAGAAACAAGCACTAGTGCAAAAATTAGATAAATATGTTATTATTAAAAATTAAATAAATAGATCTAATGTTGTGTTTGTCCGTCTTCTAATGTTATGTGCTTCCGTCTTTAAAGTTATGTTTGTGGGTCTTTTAAGTTGTTTGTGTGTCCAAAAAATAATGAAACACAGTTTAGAGGGAGACAGCTTGAATTTGCAGCAGTGGGGGGGTCTGTTGGTGGATCAGTGACTGACAGCCTTCCTAATGCGCCTGCAGGGTCTCCAAAATTATTAGGTTCGGAACCAAAAAATGTAAAATAAATAACCCACCAGAAAATTATTTTAGTCATGCAAGCTACATACAGGGAATAAAAAAAAAAAAAAATAGAGGGATTAAATAAGTGGATTGTGCAAGCTAAAACATAGGAAAAGCTATGAAGTGTAGTTTGGACCATAATTGGGCTCAAGGAGGGGCCGGTGGTCACAGGGGAAAAACAAGGGGTCACGTAGAAAGCACAATAGGTGCTACAACTGTGATAAGGAGGGCCACTTTGCTCGAGAATGTCCAGACCCCCGCAGAGTGACCCTCCCCGTCACCAATGTTATGACCAGCACTGACGCCAGGAGTCATGTGCACCAGCAAAAAATGCAGTTAATTGTGGACCCAGTGGAGATCCTGGATCTACAGCAAATTTTCTTTTCTTTATTAAACACCAAAGAAAAACCATACTGGCATTTAAACATACAAGGGGTAAAAGTGAAATTTCTGTGTGACACCGGAGCCGATAAATCTGTTCTGAGGGATACATTACCTCAGATTAAACCGGGACCAAAATGAATTACAGTAGTCTCTGCTGATGGGAGAATGGTGGTTCAGTGCATTTATGAAAAACAATTGGTCACTGATGAAGAGGGATTCACAGTGGAAGCTGATTTTGTGTTAAGCCCAGACTGTCCGGTTAATTTATTAGGCATAGATTTGTTAAGGGGATTGCAATTAGTGCTGGTGCCTAAAGACAAAGGGATTTTAGTGAAAAGATGTACCTGCTGCAGGGGGAAGTTACTCCAGAGTTAGAAGCAGCTGACACACATGTGATACATTCAGGCTCATTACCAAAAACCTTTTCCTCCCTGGATCTAACCACCCAGGGGAAAAGATGAACCACAGGAGGGTTTATATAAATTTGTATGTGGATGGGTCAGCTTCCGGAAATAAATTAGTTGGTTTTGCAATTGTAGATGATAAAAAAAACCTTTACAATGCTGTCTTAAAATCATCATATTCTGTGCAAACTTCAGAGATTGTTGCACTAACAAAGCATGTGAAATGTCAAAAGGAATCAAAGATGCAGGGGCGGTCCTAGGAGCTGAGGGGGCTTTCAGCCCAGACCAGTAAAAGCAGACTAGGAAGGAAGTGTCATGATCTGGCCTGTTTGCTCCTCCTTAATTGGTTATTTCTTTCAGCTGCCGTTTTCCCTCCCTGCCTCAATTATAATTTATTTCTTTCACCTGTTTCCTCTGGTTTATATATCCAGTTCAGCCTGAGCATTCAGTGCCAGATCATTATTTGTCTTTCTGTTAGCCTATCTGTTAGTTTTATTCCTTGGTTCGTGTCCTGGATCCTTGCAGCCAGTGGAAAGGTTTTTGTGTTTGTCTTGTCTCCCTGATCGGTCCACTGTTCCTCCCCTCACGGAGTCCTCTGGGTTTTTGGCTCAATATGTGGGGAGGTTCAGTTTTTATCTAAGTAAGCCTGGCTCCAGGAGGAGACCAGTTTAAAGGTCCTGCATCAAGTTCTTGTTCCACGTCCTGTCTTGGCTACCCTCTTCCACTGAGTCTGCTCATCTGCACCTGATCCTGTCTGCTGCTCCTGTGGTGTGACCACCTGGTCATGCTTCCAGTCCCAGTCAGACTCTGAATCCTCCTGGGAGCCTGTGGATGCCTGGAAGTCTGGATCCTGCCACCTGTCTCTGTTCCTGTATGTTCTGGATCTATGACCAGGATCGGCTTCCAGCATTACCTCTGGGACTGCAGCACTTTCGGGGACACTCTTGGACTGAACTGTTAGACCAGGTAAGTGGCCAACTCAGTATAATCATCTTCTGTCAGATGATGGTGGTCACTTACCTGTGTTTCTCCTGCAGTGTGTCTGTGATTGGGCGGTGCCCGGCTCCCCATCCTGCAGTGTCCGCAATGAGCCACAGCTCCACTTTAGTTTTTGTTTTATTTAACAAACTTTTTGAACTTTCCTACTGACTGTCTCTCCTTGAATACTGGGTCCATCTATCCACGCTTCATGACAGGAAGAGTCCACAGGGCAGTTCTTCATCTGAGGTGTGACTAAGTGCTAGAGCAAATAAGAATAGCCATTAAAATAGTAGATGTGTATGGAGCAGGGGGCTATTAAATGCATTAAAAGAAAAAACATGAATGTTCTAGCAATTAATAGACAGGCAGTTAGACCTATATGTGATTCAGGAGCCTGTAATACTTGTGTTAAAGATAATGTAAATCGCTAAAACCATCTAAAATGCTAATTTTTGTAAAATCAGCAAATGGTCAAACATCCTAGGAATGGATGTCAAGGGCATTATAAATAGAAGACCTTCAAACAGGAAAAAGGTTGCAAGGTTGCATGTTTCTGTAGTAATATCACCAACTCACCCCATTAATCTGTTAGGGCGAGACTTGATGGAAAATTAGGCATTGCAATTTTCCCCACGCTGGGGGGAATGAAGGCTGTATGAATAATACATGTAATGGTGTTGCAACTAAATCCTTCTGTGTTTTATGCAACATGCAGCATTTCTGCTCCATGTCTATTTTTTCCAACCCGCCAGAGCAACCTTATATAAAAATTCTGTTGATGTAAAACCCCAGGTTCAAGATTTAGCATGTATTAAAATAACTCAGCATTCTTTGCTATCACAATCTAATATAAATAATTTCAAAGATATTCCAAATGCTTTGTGGTCTACAGGAAAAATTGATGTAGGACAATTATGGATAACTAATGTTGATAACTGTAGATTCAGTTAAAATAGTTCCTAAATCAAATACAGGCCAAGGATAAAACAATATCTGCTAAAATGTGAAGCAAAGGAAAGTATAAAACCAGTTATAAAAATTTTAGCGGGTGCAGAAACAAGTCTGCTGTTTGGGCCATGTTATTTCAGAAGAAGGTAAAAAGCTACAAGAAGAGTGTAAAACTGTAATAGCAAGAGCATACGCCAGTAACTAAAGAACAAATGTCTTTTTAGAATTGTGCAATTACTGCAGAGCTTAGATTTCCCATTATGAGAATTATTAAGTTTTTCTTTTAATGACAAACCAGTAGCTATGTCAGAGACAATCTAATGGACCCCAGAAGCAGAACAGCAATTCACAGAGCTAAAAGTCAAACTTTTCTCAGCAACTGTCTTAGCTCTACAAAATTATCAAAAACCATTCATCTAAACAGTTGACGGTTAAGCAAGTTATATGACCTCTGTGTTGTTACAGCCTCATGGTGATCAGCTCAAACCTGTGGTGTCCTACTCTAAAGGGTTAAAGGGGACCCGTGGAAATAGTAGCTCCCCTATATTCTTATTTTTTTTATCTTTATTATATTGTGTAGTTGGATATATATATATACCCACATATATAAAACTGTAACTTAAGTGTATAAAACTGTAACTTATGTGTGTAACAAAAGTAATTTCCCTCTGGGATTATTAAAGTATTTCTGATTCTGATTCTGATTGAAAGCAGCAGCTATTTTGAGCCATGACTTTACCATGTCTCCACAGGAGGGATATTGAGTATAGTACAACAAGTATTCAATCCGACTGCAGGATTAAATAACTACTTTAAATTTTTTTGCAGAGCATGTCTCACATGTTGCGAAGAACATGTAATCTGCCCAGAGCTCCTTTTGTTTCCCCACAGGAAGGCCTGAAGCCTGGAGACCGAGTGCTGATTAAAATCATCAAAAGCTAGAAAAATTGGGCAGCTCAAGGTGTGCTGAAGGACCCTACATTTGTGCAACTAGCAACTCCAACTGCTGTGAAGATCCAGGAGAGAGACACTTGGATCCACCAGAGTCATTGTAAGCTGATTAAAGAATTTCCTCAGCAACCAGCCCAGTTACCTTCACAGGGACCCCACGACTAAGGTAGGGATCTGTGGTGAAGCCCAGCTACAAAGGGGTTAAGCAATTTAGAGCTTTTCGTCTCAACGCTGGTGAAGAAACCAACCTAACCCAATCCCTTAGCGTCCTGGTTAGTGGGTGCTTCCTTGGAGGAACTGGTGAAGATGGGAAAACTAAAGTGGCTCTGCTGCCTGATGGTGACCATTGGACTGGTGTTCTTAGGGACTCAAACTGACCGCCAGAAACAAAGGGGAAAACCAGAATGGTTTTTGATGGATCCACAGCAAGTCATCCCTACAGGTGCCAATATGTGGTGGCAGCATTCCAAGCGCGTTGCTGAAGGTTTGAATAAAACAGACTGTTATGTTTGTACTCATACAGACCGCTCTGGATGAGTTGAAGATTTAAAGAGGTATGTTGACCATCCAGAGATGGGAAGTAGCGAAAAGAACAAATACTTTGTTACTGTACTCAAGTAGATTTTCTGATATTTTTACTTTTACTTTACTACTTATTTTTATGTACATTTTACTTCTACTCCTTACATTTTTACAAATATCCGTACTTTCTACTCCTTACATTTAAAAAATTACTCGTTACAGCTTTGAATAATTTCAATGATTTACATTTATTATTTTTCAAGTCATCAATACTGTGAAAGCAGACGTTTTCCCCTCTGTTTTCAAAGTGTGCCGCCGTCTATCACACACAGCGTAACATCCTTCCACTACATTTCCAGCATGCACCACAGACCGTACGTCATGGCGCCCGGCAGTTCAACAATTCACCCGGTAATTTACACTATTTCCGAAGTACAACGTCACCTTTCATTCAACACTTTACTTACTCACCAGCGTGGCAAAATCTGAAGGTACCCACTGCGACAGCTTTAATATACATTCGTGGTCGGCAATAAAACTTCCCAGTCAAATTACACATTCTCTTCCCTTAGTCCTTCAGCATACTGGTCGTGTGGAAACTGCGTACTGCATCGAACAGTCCATTGTCCCAGGGCATTGGAAAAGACTAATGGAGGGGGCAGGGGGTGTTAAGTGGGATTTCAATGTATGTAACTTGTAACTTGTCAATATTCCTCCATGCACCGCTGGAGTCAATGTAATCCAAGTGTCCTGGTGGGTAGCATCCAATTTACTCAAACGAAGTCATTTAGAACGTTTTAGAGCCTAAACAGTAGTGTATAGGATTTCCTAATAAGCGCCCCCATGCGGCGCTCCGCGATTCTACAGGAAGCGGCGAACCAAACCAGCGCATTCAGCTCGGCAAAGAACTCATGCTCTTCCTCAACACTGAAGTCCTCAGACATTTTTCTTTCGTTGTTTCTTTCTTTGCACAGGTAAACAGCACATTTCTTCTTCTAAAACTTGCATTATGAGGCAGAGCAGGCGCTGAATTGCGCACTTTCTTCCGGTTTGGTCTGCGGCTTCACGTAGAATCGTAAAAAAGCGCATGGGAGGCGCTATTGGGAAATCTATACACTACTGTTTATATGCTAAAAACATTCTAAATGACTTAGTTTTCGATAAATTCTGGATGCTACCCACTCAGGACTACGGATTACATTAGACGAGCAATATGAAGGAATCAACTGACATTGACCTACTGGACTTTATGGACACTGCCTGGGCCATAGACCTCCATTATTTGAATGTCAGCAGACGGCAAGAAGCCTCCCAGATCTCCCAGATGCATTTTGAGATATCAAAAAATTGCTCCAGGCTTTGTTCAGCATGGGGGTGAGTAGAAAATGAAGGCTAATCATGTTTTGGGTGTGCTATTCCTTTAAAGTTTTGTATTGCCTGCAATGGCCGGTTTTGGTTTCTTTATTTGAAAGTATTTTGTTTGTTTTGGTTTTTTGTCTTCAATCGTTGCACCAGGTAACAAACCGCTTATACGCTTTTGAACTGGAATGGTTGTCCGCTGGTTCTTACCACCTTTTTGCAAGTCATCTGCTTACTCCTCCTCTGACGTGGAGACGGGAGCTGGCGAGCCGTTTTCTCACAAATACCAAATTCAATCTAATTGGATGGGAATCTACGTTGCATTTGACGCACCACTACAAGATGAATCGACAGATTCGGCGGTATTCATTGGCGGCAAATCATTGCAGCTTGGTGGCGGTGGCGTTAGCATAGTAGCATGGACGACGAGATGATTGAAAATGAACACAACGGAGATCTAGTCCTATTGGCAGACATCCATTTAAAATGTAGGCAACGGCATGAAAAAAGTGGTTTCTACTTTTACATTTATACTTTAAGTAAATTTACAAGCCTGTACTTTGTTACTTTTACTTGAGTAAAGAAGTTTAATCAGTACTTCCACTTTTACCAGAGTATTTTTTAACACAAGTATCTGTACTTTTACTCAAGTACGGAAAGTGAGTACTTTTGACCATCACACCTCCGGTGCAAGTCCAGCACCATGGACAAGTTGGTTCACCATGGGATCATGGTGGCAGGTGCTGGGATAAAGATAGCTTTACCATTTGTATGGATTGTTCTTCATATTTTTACTTTTTATTTGTTGCTTAATACCAAGCCTCCAGTCAATGATTCAGAGAATGATAGGATCCACTCTAATCCAGTATTCAGTTGTTACTTATGTTCAACTACCACCAAGATGCTGGTGAGTTTTTACAGTTAATGAATTGCAACTGTGTAATATGTTACAGGATAATGATCACTTCCTCGAAGGATAGGAATTTTCCCCTATTGGAGAGGTTTTGCCTACCAAAAGGACAGATTTTTGAAGCTTTTTACATTCTTTTGATAAATCTTACTATTTTTGCTTAAGTTTTATATTATTTTAATCCTTTTCATATTTTTGTTTTTTGCATATTGATCTTTGATTACTGAATTCCCTATCTGCAATGCATTTATGATGCTGTAGTAAAGCATGTAGCACTTTTGTGAAGTGCTAAGCATGCTTATGTTTATATGCACAACAGGAGAGAAATGTTAGTTTTTTTTTCAATGATTATAAAATTAATGTGTGTTCATATGACACATTGTAAAAATGAGATGCTTCACTCTGTCTCATGATTCAGTCAAGAGACCACACTGCTTTGTGATTCAGTCGTGGAGCCTCCTGTCTTATGACCTGATCAACTGTCCTGTCAGAACAATACTTTGTTTGTAACCATGTGTCATGTTCTGTTAATAAAACGCTCTGCAGAGGAGGTCCGATGGGAGATAGTGTGTTTGAGTCTGAGATTCAACTGTCTCTCCTCCTGCAGGAGCTGTATGAAAATCCCTTACTGTGTATTTCAGTTCTTCTTTTACAAAACCTACATTTTTGAACCCAACAGGTGAAGTAGACAAGTTCTTATCTGAGCCATGATCTCATTTATTAGCTAAGTGGTTCTCCCACTCAGTTGGTCTTGCATTATTGGGGCTTGGTACCC
>JAGKQL010000071.1:49316-84070 GCA_018398635.1 Cyprinodon brontotheroides | reverse complement strand
CAAGATCTAAAGCCTGAGCAGTTAGCCTAGAGATGCCTTCAGCCTAACTAAGAAGAATACGACCTCATAGAGAAAGATCCCTTACCAACCACTGATTAAGTTTCTTTTAAGCCTTAAAATTAAAGGATCAAAATTTAAGGAGCTACAATTTTGCTGTTCTTTTGTAAAGGTTATGCCTAAATCAACAACCTTGTTTTTAACTGGAATGCCTTCCATTGATGTCTCTCTCTCTAACTGTTGTAATGTTTTTAGATTCAAATACAGACCAGAAGCTTTTGAGAAATGATTTAATACTTGGATCGCTAATGAAACTTGATTCTTGTCCTTTAAGAACAGGGTAGTGTCATCAGCCAGTGGTGTTAAGGCCAGTTATTTTTCAGCAACATTAACCCTTTCAGAGGTTTTAATGTAATCTGCTAGAAGCTGAGCTACCAAAACCAACAGGTAGGGGAAGACAGAATGCTCCTGTCTGATTCTCTGCTGAGGTTAAATCTGGGATATGAGCCTTTCCTTTAATTTAGTACAGTTGTTGTTGTTTCTTTACAATTTTATAAAAATGCCGTCCAAATCAAACTTTTCTAAACTTTGAAATATAAAACCATGTTCTAAAAGTGTGAAAAAGCCTTATAGAAGTCTATAAAATAAGATAAATCCATTATCAGAAACAAAAATCAGATAATCTAAGAGTCTTATGTTGTTTGTGATATGTCGTATTTTTCATAACTAGATTGAGTTTCGGCCAATGATTGACTGGAAGAGTTGATTTTAATCTTTTAGCATCACCAAGGCTAATATTTTATAGTCGTATTAAGAAGGCAAAATAGGTCGCCAATTAACAAGAAGTAAAGGATCCTTGTTAGGTTTTGGTATAAAGGTGGTTAATCCCTGAGAAAGAGTTGTGGCAAAGAGACATTTTGGATGCTTTCAATAAATACCCCCTTAATAAAAACGAGAAAAGGTCGTTGAAAAAAATGTTTATAGAATGTGGCACTTAGACCATCGGCTCCGGGGGATTTGTTGGTTTTGAGATGTGCAATAGCATCAAGAATTTCATGGATGGTGATTGGCTCCTTTCTGATCGATGCTAGAAATCTGTTTCACTATTGAATTATTTAATAAGGAATCAATTGAGGCTTGACAGAGGTTAGAACGATAGACATTCTCATGAAATGAACAACAGTATTTAGCAATATGATCAGGATCGTCAGTTGTTGAGTCGTTAATTTTTAGTCTGCTGATAGAATTATTGATAGCATTATGTTTTTCAAAATTGACAAAGTAATGGGTGTTTTGTTCTCCTTCCTCCAAGCATTTTCTTCTTGATCTAACAAATGCACCTTTACTTTTATTCATGTACATATTGTCTAATTTAATTTGTAATTCAGCTAATTCTTGTTTCTATAGTTTAAATAGTTTATCATTCTCTCCTTTGTTATTATATCCATAAATATTAGCACAGATGAAGTGATGGTATTCAAAAGTAAGAACCTGACAGATAATATTATTCCCCTTAAATCTATGTTTTAACTTCATTACTCCTGCAGAATGCTCAGAACCATGAGAAAACCAAATAGAATTTCCCCACTGGGCTTTCCATAAATGAACATCAGTAACAGTTGAATGACACTCTGAAAAAAACAAAAATCAGAATGAACATTTTTGGCAAATAGAAACCAAGCTTTCCTTTTTAACACATTACTCATCCCCCTGGCATTGAGAGAAATAAATGAAAGACTTCAAAGAACAAGAAAAAGTGCTCGGTATGAGAAGGTGAACAGTAACATAAACATCGTGGACCAGCACCGTATTAAGAAACTAAATATCATTTGGCAATAACATATACATTCTTAGAACAATAAAACCAAACAAACAGGGAATCAAGGTTCAAGTTTATTCCTCCACCGGATCCAGAGCTGCAAGGATTCTGGAGGACGTTGATGAAACCGCGACCACCTATGAAATATGCTGACTTCCCCTCTTCCCGAGCTTTTTGGATGGACAGCCATAGTTTCTGTCGGAAGTCGCCCTCTTCTTTGCACAGATCTTCGGTAAAACGGAGACCATTTTTTTTAAGAAAGTCATTGCCTTTAGCTGCTTTCCATATATAATCTCGATACCTCCTGGCGACAAAGCGAATGATAATAGGACGAGAGACTGCCGGTGATCTTTTTCCCAACCCGATGAGCAACATCAACAAAAAGCTGAAGCCTCTCTTTTTCCCTCGGTAAAACCTCTTGACAGACCCGGGTCACCTCCGCCACCACGTCCTCCTTCTCCGACTCAGGGACTCCGTGAAGTCTGAGGTTCCAACGGCGGCTGAAGCGCTCCAGCTCGGTGACACGTATGGAACAGGCTGTGGTGTTTTTTTCAGTGAGCTCTACGCGTTTTTCCATGTAGTCAACCTTCTTTTTAAAGAGATCAATCAGTTCAAGCACGTTTCCAAGCTTTGTTTCTAGAACATCACTTCCTGTGTTGATGAGATTAGCGAGCATAATAACGGAATCTTCAGAGTTAAGGTTGCTTGTTGTTTTAAGGGAAGTTTTTTTGACAGCCGGGGACGTACTTGGTGTTCCCGGGAGCGGGGGAAATTCATCCTCCTCAGCATCTGTTTGTTGCTCTGTGCCTCATTAGTTATGGTCGTCAGCCGCTGTGAGCAACTTGTGTTCACTGGTTCTTTTTTTACCAGCTTTTTTGCATTTTCTTTCAAGAGGATTATTAAAACCTGATGAGCAGCAATTTTTCACAAACTCTTATTTGGAGAATCAAGAAAATATTTGCCGTTTAACGTTATGGTACTGAGAGCACGATGCAGCATGTCTTACGCTTCCGCCATCTTGCCGGATCACTGATGGCAACCAACTATTCCCACCACCAACCAGACAGGAGTGAGGTCATCGATGACATCAGAGGGAAGTTATTAATACATGCCTCTATGGAATGCATGAATCTGAATATTATACAAACTCACATATCAATTAGTTTGTGTGTATATTCACATGCATACACACACTTATATTCTTAATTTAAATAAGATTAAATAATCCAGGTTAAAAAAAAATCTAATTAACTGATTTCTAGCAGAATTAGATTTACTTCAATAAAAGTTTTATCATAGAAAATTACCTATATTTTTTTCTGTATTTAGTCTCCATTTAGTGTATTATCTGATTTTGTATTTTGATTATCCTCCACCCATTCTGAAGCTAATAATATAGTGTTGCACCGATACTGCATACCAGTATCTGAGATAATTAAATGTTCTTCTTGAAATATTAATCTTTAATTCAGGAATCACTACTGCTATACTAGTGGCTTCAATTTTTGGATGTTTCATTTGATTGGTGGATTGCAAACAACTTAGATTATATCAACCCACTATATTCACTGTGAATGTTTTTCACATTCTAATAATCCATGTTTCACTGTTTCCATCGGATTACAGGGATTATAATCCCTGCTTCATGTTTCTATATTCTGATAAGAGAACTAGTCCAGTCTGACCAATTCTAAGTGGAGATCTGACTGCCTCTTCTTTCCATTCATACAGCCACCCCCCCACCCCACCTAGCACAGTCTGCTACGAATATTACATAGACTCTATACCAGTGTCCTGATTTCATCCCATTGTCTCGTAAGCTAAACCTTACAGATTATAGGCTGAATTACTGCCCCACTGTATTTAAAGGAAAGGAATAAAGTTAATATCTGGATTTTAAGGCCTATTTTTAGCTGATATATCTACTTCTTTATTTCCTTGTATGCCTACATTGGGTGGGTGACAATCCATGCAGCTTCATCAACTAAAAGCAACACAGCATCTCATGGCAACACAGAGAATTTAGATGAGCCATTTAACCCAACAGTCATGTTTTTGGCTATTTTTGAATTTAGTTTTATTCAAATATAAAAACAATGCTTTATTCGTGACGCTCAATGTCCTTCCTATCTCCATCTGTCCCCAAAATTCCCTTAATTCTCCATTCTCTCCCTTTTCCCCTAATTACTTCCCTCAACCTCTCTTTCGGATGCATATTTATAGCAATTCATCAAAACTTGATCCATCTTTTCTTTTCCTCCACAGCCCTCACATTTATCATTATTTCTCTTCCCTAGTAGAAACAAAAACTCAGTTCTTAGTCTTGAGGAGCTGATCTCCTCCTTCTGCCTCTTTCTGCATAATGTTTTAAGTATTAGAGATTTTTGAATCCTTTACAATCATCTTCTTTCTCATCTTCATCCCTATATTTTTTTTGCCATCTTTTATGTGTGTTTCCCTCTAATTATTGATATACCTTTGTTGTGCCATATGCCATGATCATACTCCTTTTGGACATTGGGAACCAGTGTCCATTATTTCATCTTGACAGGATAACCAGAGGAGAACAAGTAAGCAGCTTTGGTGAATAACAGCTGGGGACCCTTGTTGAGTTGTTGCTGTGTGCTTAGTGACAAGCAAGCTTTATTTCACTATAGGATTTTAAACACCGATATAACATTAGTGTTCATGTTTTTTCTCATTAGATGATCATTACATTTCCATTACCAAGTCTGACCACGAGTGAGTCATTTGATGGAATCCTGATGTCTATTCGCTGCTGGGCTATTTCAAGGAGGTTAAAGAATCATTCAACTAAAGGTTTTTGGTTCTTGATTAAGCAAATCATTCAATAAAACTTTATTTGGCCAAATAATGTTTTATTCACCTCATGGGATTTGCATTGTGAATTGGTCTGAAAACATTCCAATTTCTTTAAAATTAGTGAAAAACTAATTTGATCATATCCCCCAAATTCTTTCCAGATAAACTTTGGTTTCAAACACAAAAAATCCAAATTAAACTGTTAAATGATTTTCAACCATGTTCTCCTTCGTCTTTGTACATAGTAGTTTAGTTTAGTTGAGTTTTTACTAGTCTTAGTTGAGGAGTGTTAAACTGAAATATGTTTGACTTGGAGCTGAATGATTTTTGTTAATAAACTGCTTATATTTTGAACAGAAGTTGTGGTGAATTTATTCCATGTATGTGCAGAAATAACTGTTTGACCATGATTGAGCTGCTCTAATCACTCTTTTCATTTATTGTTCTAACACACACAGTTAGTAGGACTGTGTGTCATAAAACAATATATAACAGCTGAAATAATATTCTGATTAAATAAGACATATTTTTACCACCCCTACAGGGGAGGGCACAAAACATCTTAAAGATTATCAGAAACATAAATTCCAGCGAGCTTGGAATAGAATTTAACATAAAAATCACACAAATGACAGCTTCCCCTTTCCCAAATGGAATCTGAACCGTAATCTGCTTTCCAAAAGCCTTTTAGCCAGATTATCTGCTGCTTCATTTTACCTTCATGTGCCGATACCCAACAGAAATGTACGGAAGAGGATTAGGGCCGCTGAAAAAACTAAAGAAAATAAATTATGTTTAAATTTTATCTGAGTATAATATCAGAAAAAGTCATAATTCTGATTTAAATCTGAGATTATTTCTCAAAATTCTGACAGAATTCTGACAGCTAACAAACATGTTGTCATCAAGCTGTAGCCATGTCAGTTTTAGAGACTAGCTGTCTGGTTTTAATCACCTTCTGTTCTTCCATTAATCAAACAGCATCACCAGGGCCCCTCAGGGTCGTAAGATTTTCCACCAATGTGTTCCTGTTCCTCCCAAACAGCTCCCATCTTTGTCAGTGAAGCTGAGCGCTCCACATCTCTGCCTTCATGGGTCTACATTAAGATCCACAATTCTGAGATTAAAGTCAGAATTAGGACTTTTTTCCCATATTAAACTGAAACAATATTTAAAAATCAGTTAACTTTTAATATGTTTTCAGTGGCCCTAATCTCTTCCATAGAAATGAACGTCTAATTCCATATCTAAGTAACCTGAATAAACTCTGATGAATTTCTGAAACAAGGTCTTTCCTGTAGTTTCCTTCTGAATAAATGCTTTCTATTGTAGCTTTTGAATCCTGCATGTTTCTTTTTCTTCTTGAAACCAGCAGGTTCTTTATCACCACCTGCTGGATCTTCAATCGTGTTGAATCCTTTTTTTAAATTTAAATTAAAGATCTAAAACATACACAATGACAGTATGAGCAGTAAACACACATTTGGAAACATAAAATAGAACAATAATGATAATAATGTAATCTTATTGGGAGGTTTTACATTCATCAGTCTGGGATTCTAAGTTTGTTCAAATATTTTCACTGTCACAGCTTTCTTGTTATAGATGCTTCATTTATAACTGCCGGTGTTACTTCAGTCAATCATTATGTTTTTGTTGTCTATAATGCTGAAAGTCAGTCCATTAAATGTCTCTTTATGAAAACATAAAGCCAGAATTATTTTCCATGTATGATTCACAGAGTCTTCTTTCCAGGATAAATATTATGCAGAATTTTAAAGGGAATCTCCTTTACCTTCTAATTCAGGCAATATTTTTTGAAACCATTTGAAAACAAACCATGCAAAGAGCAGTGTTGCCAACCTAGCGCTTTTAGTCGCTATATTTAGCCACTTTTCAGACCCCTCTAGCACTTTGATTTCTAAAAAGCTCCTAGAGCCAAATCTAGAGACTTTTTTCTGCTACTGGAGACTTTGGAGACAACATCTAAAAGCAGCTAACCTCTGCTCTCCAGAGCGCAGTAGATTGGTAACCCCGCCTCCTGCTCTCCCTCTCTATCTTGTCTGCTGTCATGCGATTCATGCAGCAGCTATTATTTCATCCAAATGAAAAATGGAGAACAGATAAGCAGATCATGGCTTGTCTACAATATAATGCAATGCAGACGTGCACCCAGCGCCCCCTACCGAACAAGATGGGTAGCCCGGCTCAGCAAGAACCTGAGGAAGAGCGGCCGCTGACGCCACTCGCTGCGTCCAGCCCCTCAGAATGCTTTGTCGTTTTCGAGTTATGGACAGTACTTCTGCAGGCAGACCACAGACCACATTCTTAAAATAACAAAGCATATCTGGAAATGCTTTTTCATTTTAAATATGGTAACGATTTGCTTCCATAGTAGAATGGGTCTTTTTTATGTGTTGCCTTCTCAATTCAGAGGGACCCCTGCCTGTCTTTGCCTAGGGCCCCACATTTCCTACATCCGCCCCTGGGTCTTGTTTTCTATTGTTGAAAATAGATTGATGTTTTGTTTTCGGTTTTTGAAGCCATAAATGTTTTTTTATAATAACTTGGGTCTGACCAATATCAGTTATTAAAATAATCCATCTATTATTGGTGTCTGTAAATTCCTTCCTCTGATTTTCCTTGTAGAACAGCGACCCCTGCTGGCTTGTTGTTGCAAACAGCAAACCAGGTTTGTTTTCCTCTGATTTTTCCACAATGTTGCTGGTTTTTACGGAAGAGGATTAGGGTCACAAGGAAATAAATTACAAGGTTAACTGATCTTTATTTTATTTCAGCTTAATATGGAAATAAAATCAGAGTTCTGACTTTATCCCCATATTAAACTCAAATGAAATAAATCAGTTAACCTTAAGCTGAGATGTACTGAAGCGCCATCTTTTCTACGTCCATTGTTTAGTTTCACCACGTTCAGCTCCTTAGAGCCAGTCTTTGCTTTAATGCACACCTATGTGATCCAGCCTAACTTTGCTAAATAAACTCTCTTCTCTTCTGATCCCCTTTCTGTTGTTTTTTTTTTTTTATGAATGTCTTTTATTTCTGCCATTTTGTTCTGATCAGATAATGGATCTCTGCTCTGCTAACTGGCCAACATCAAGTAGACAGGAAGCAGACATCCCATCTCACTGCTGTCACTTTGTGAAATGTTTGTAATGTGAAGTCTCTCCATCCTTTATTCCTGTCTGTCATCCAGCTGGTGCTACTTTATAGGAAACACCCCCATTAATTTTCTCTGGTCCCCTCCCTGATCTGACCAGTGATGACATGTTTAGCTGCATGTCCTCATTCAACCGCTGGTTGTCTAGGTGGTGTCCTGAAAACAACGTGGGCTACATTAATAATTGGCAATCCTTTTGGGGAAAGCCTGGTCTGATTCTGAGAGACGGCATCCATCCCTTTTTGGATGGTGCAGCTCTTCTTTCTAGGAATCTGGCCACATTTATTAGTCCTCCAAAACCCTGACCACCCAGGGTGCAGACCAGGAAAGCAGAGTTGTAGTTTAACACACATCTCTGCAGCTTCTCTACTGTTACCCACTCTTTACTCCATCCAGACAGTGTCTTGCCCACGACCAAAATCTAATAAATTAGCAAAGATTCCCAAAGGAGTAAATCATGATAATCTAATTAAAATCAAAATAACTCCAATTGGGGAAAAAGTTAAAACGATTAAATGTGGTCTGTTTAACAAAAGATCTCTTTCCTCTAAAAAGTCTGCTAGTTAATGAAAAAAGCAAGAGCAGACTATTTCTCCTCATTAATAGATCAGAATAAGAATAATCCTAGATTTATTTTAATCCAGTTGCCAAACTCACCCAGAGCCATAGCTCTGTTGAACCGCTCCATTCCACCTGCTCTTAGCAGGTAATGATTTTATGGGATTCTTTATACATAAAATTGATCTTATTAAAAAATAAGATCATTAGCACTCCTCTATCCGCCGATTGGTTTGTCTCTGGATGGTGGGGCAGCATCTGAGGTAGTCATGGAAATCTGAACCGGGTTTAGACTGCTTTGATCCAGTTGAACTTTCAGAGTTACCAAAACTATTGTCTTCATCTCCAAGCCTTCAACTTGGATGTTAGATCCAGTTCCAACCAGGTTATTTAAGGAGGTATTCCCTTTGATCTCCTCCTCCATTTTAGATGTGATTAATCTATCTCTGTTACAGGGATATATACCAAAGGCTTTTAAGGTTGCTGTTATTCTGCAGAATCTGTTAGTTCAATCCATCCTGAAAGAAAAGCATCAGCTGTGCTGCTGCCATCAACACCCTGGTTTATAGATGCTGGAGATCGCCTGTTTTCCAGTGTGGTCCTGTGACTGGGTGGATGTGCTCTCTTGCGTCCTCTGGCATGGGAGCTGCCTTGGAGCTTGTCTACCTGGCTGTGTGTTTTCTGGACCGGGGCCGCCTTTTACAGCTGCTTTTGTGTCTCTGCTTCTGTCTCCTTTGAACCCTCAGTGTCTCTGGCCTCAGCAGATGGCCGCCTCACACTGAGCCTGGTTCTGCTGGAGGTTTCTTCCTGTTCAAAGGGAGTTTTTCCTCTCCACTGTCGCTACAAGCATGCTTATTTTTAGTGTGAGGGATTGTATTTGAGTCAATGAGTCAATGCAATCAACTGGTTTTCCTTAGATAGAAAAACTGTAATAATTTGACTCTATGATCTGGTTGAACTGTAAAGTGCCTTGAGATGACATGTGTTGTGAATTTGGCGCCTATATAAAATAAACTGAATTAAAATTGTTATTAAACCTCTGCTTAAGAAAACCGTCTCTTGACCCAGATGACTTGGTCAATTATAGACCTATATCCAATCTTCCTTTCTTATCTAAAATTCTTGAGAAAGTAGTTGCCAAACAAGTTTTCTGATCACTTCCACCATAATGAACTTTTGAAGAGTTTCAGTCTGGCTTTAGAGCTCATCATCATAGCACTGAAACAGCTCTGGTGAAAGTCACTAATGATATTCTCATGGCCTCAGATAATGGACTTGTATCTGTGCTCGCCCTGTTAGATCTCAGTGCTGCATTTGATCCAGTTGATCATAATATTATTTTAGAAAGACTTGAATATTTTGTTGGAATTAAAGGAACAAGCACTAGACTGGTTTAAATCTGATCTATCTGATCGAATTCAGTTTGTTCATGTTAATGACAGATCTTCCTTCATGCTTCAAAGGTTACCTGTGGAGTACCACAGGGATCAGTGCTAGGACCAATTCTCTTTACTTTATACATGCTCCCAATTGGTAGAATTATTAGACAGCATGGGATTAATTTCCACTGTTATGCTGATGATATCTCAGCTATATCTGTCTATAATCCAGATGAAGCTAACCCATTACATAGATTACAGGCATGTCTGAAGACATAAAAACCCGGATGACTCTTAACTTTCTGCTTCTGAATGCAGACAAAACAGAAGTTATAGTCTTTGGACCAGAGTCTCTGAAAAAGAATCTGATTAGTCAGTCACTTCTCATTTGGATGGGATTAAACTGATTTCAGATAATAAAGTAAAAAATCTTGGTGTTGTTTTTGATCAGGACCTGTCATTTAAATCCCATATCAAAGAGGTTTCTAGAATTTCCTTCTTTCATCTGAGGAACATTGCAAACCATGAGAAATATCCTGTCCAGGGTGATGCTGAGAAACTAGTCCATGCATTTGTTACTCAAGGCTGGACTATTGTAATTTTTTTACTATCAGGAAGTCCACAAACTGTAGTTAAAAGCCTTCAGCTGATCCAAAAATGCTGCAGCCAGAGTTCTGATGTGTAAAATGAAAAAGAGAGATCATATCTCTCCCTATCCTGGCTTCTCTCTTCATTGGCTTCCTGTTAAATCCAGAATAGAATTTAAAAATCCTCCTTTCTCACATATAAAGCCTTAAATGGCCAAGCTCCATCTGATATCAGAGATCTGATTGTTCCTTATGTTCCTAAATACTGCTTCCTTTCCTTCATCTTCCTTTCTCTGCTGCTGATTGTTCCAATAATGAGCATTTCACGACTTTAGGGAAATAAAGAGGAGTAAAAGATCAAGCTTTGGTTAAAGGTGTTTATTTTTTCAGGAATCATGTCATCATCATAAAATAATCTGATCTCAGTAATAAAATGAGTCCAATCAGGATTCCCATAAATAACAGCAGAAGGAAGGAGCTCCAACAATTTTCCCTTTTCACCTTTGTTCAAGTTAAATAAAATGTTTTTTTTGCAGAAATCAGATTTGAAGCTTTCAGCTAAAGTTGTTTCATATATGCTGTAGTCCTACTGTGGCCCCCAATCAGGCCCCAATGCACCCTGCTCCACATAGACCCCCTCCCTGTGAGATTTAAACAATACAGTGAGTTTCCCTTTAAGTCCTGGTGCTAGTGTTGGTCAGGGGGCCCAGAGAATGGGGGCCAATTATCATCAGGCAGGGTCCCTGTGGGCAGAGAGGGCCCCTCCCTCAGTGTGTGTCTCTTTATTCTGCTAATCAACGTGTTTCCTGTATGTTTTAGGATTTGTCCTCCTCAGTGGATAAAATTCCCATACTGGCTAAAAACTCATCATCCCAACAAATATTTTTAAAAATAGACAAACAAAACAAAGTCTTCCGCTTCTGTTCTTAAATTCACTCTGAGCTATCATGGCGTCCATTTCAGGGCGAGTCGCCCTTTAAAGTTGGAAGGCCTGTATTGGTTTCGGTGTCAGAGTGATCTGTTGCAGGAGTCATTCTGTGTGAACCAGAACCAGAACCGCTCAAACACATCAGAGACGGCTGATCAAAAACATCCAGACTGGTGAGAAAACATGATGGCAGCTCCATAACGGCTGGGCTAGCTCACCAGGAGCTAAACAGCCGCGTCCAATGTCCCTTTTGAAGGAAACTGTCCTCAGCGTGACTTGGTTCTGACATAACTGGACCCGATCAGACCCCTCAGGACGTTTCTGGTTCTGGGGACGTTTAGACTCAATTAAAACCGTTTAAACAGAGTTTAGAAGTAAAAACCTAAGTTTGGCCGAGGAGTGAAACAGAGAACTGTGTCGTGCTCCTCCTGCAGACGGTGGTGCTGTCAGCAGTCCAGGTGGAGGTGGGGGTGCCGGTGGAGCTGACACACCAGCTCCTCTTCAGTGGGTTCTGGGATCTGCTCCCTGAAAGGTCAAACAGAAAGGTGAGTGATGAGCAGCGGAGGGTCAGGAGCCCCACCAGCAGCGAGCCAGTGTCCACCCACCTGAACATGAACTGCACTGATGTTTCGTATCGGATCTTCTCCACGTCGGTAACAGAGCAGCTGTGGCTGCGGTCCCACTTGTAAATGAAGTTCTGCAGCAGAAATCAGAACCCATAGTCAGAACTAATCACCTTCCACCACCGTGCCTCATCTTAGAGTCTTCTGAATGATGTCAATCACAGATTAGTGAACAGGACTGTTCACACTGCAAACGGATTGCGGCAGAATAAAGACAGATAATAAACAGCATGTTATTCTGCAACAGTATAAAAGAAGACATGAATAAATGGCTTTTCTTCACTGATTCAGGAGGAACCATCAGGCTGCACCTCTAATGTTCACATGGAGCACCATTTCAGCAGCAAAGAAGCTTCTGCTGCTTCAATTCTGATTCTTTGATCCACATTAAAGGACTGGTACACCCAAAACAACATGATTAGCCTTCATTTTCTACTCACCCCCCATGCTGAACAACACTCTGGAGTACTTTTTGATATCTCAAATGCATCTGATTCTGGGAGGCTTCTTGCTGTCTGCTGACATTCAAATAATGGAGGTCCATATCGCCCGAGACAGAAAAGGTCCATAAAAGTCCACAAAAAAGCGGTCAATATTCCTCCATACTGCTGCGTGTCCAATGTATTCCAAGTGTCCTGAGTGGGTAGCATCCAGAATTTAACAGAAGTCATTTAGAATGTTTTTTAGTGCATAAACAGTAGTGTATAGGATTCCCTGAAAGCACGCACATGCGAGAGTCTTCACGACGCTTCACGGAAGTCACGCAGACCAAACCAGATGAAAGTGCTTATTCAGCCGCCTGCTCTGCCGATAATGCAAGCGTAGAAGAAGAAATGTGCTGTTTACCTGTGCAAAGAAAAGAAACAACGAAAGAAAATGTCTGAGGACTTCAGTGTTGAGGAAGAGCATGAGTTCTTTGCCGAGCTGAATGCGCTGGTTTGGTCTGCCGTAAGCTTCCCGTAGCGCCGCAGATCGCATAATGCATGCGCTTTTGTAGGAAATCCTATACACTACTGTTTATGCTCTAAAAACATTCTAAATGACTCTCGCTTCAAGTAAATTCTGGATGCTACCCACTCAGGACACTTGGAATACATTGACGAGCAGTATGGAGGAATATTGACACAAGCTTTTTGTGGACTTTATGGACCTTTTCTGTCTCGGTCACCATAGACCTCCATTATTTGAATGTCAGCAGACAGCAAGAAGCCTCCCCAGATCTCCAGATGCATTTGAGATATCAAAAAGTACTCCAGGAGTGTTGTTCAGCATGGGGGTGAGTAGAAAAATGAAGGCTAATCATGTTTTGGGTGTACTATTTCTTTAAGGTCAGACGTCCAGTAAAGATGCGTCTGATGCTTCTGATGCTTCTGCTGCCATTTTTTGCCCCGATACCAATACCCAATACCTGGCGCTGATGCCATTTTGCAGTATCGGCCGATACCCGCATACCTATACCATAATAATGTAAAATAATTGCCATCATGGCGTTGTCGAGCTGCTGCCTACCTTTGTGAAGCAGGAAAAAATCTAATACAAAGTGAATCCAGTAGAACTTTTTTATTGCCTACCAGGAGTGGGTGACAATAGTTGAAGAAACTTATGGCTCTCAAAAATGGTATCGGTGCCCTATTTGTTGGTGCTTTCTGCCGCATACCCCATACTCACCATTTTAGTGCTGGATCGGGGTCCCCGCCTGGCTGATACTGGTATCAGTATCGGTGCAACACTAGTAAAAAGTAGTGCACTTAATAATATGCTTGAAGTGAGAAAGTCCTCCTGAAAAACATGGTCTGTGCAGTCAGTTCATCCAGATTACCATCCTGCCTTCAAAGATTATTTCTCTGTGGGATCCCAGCCAGACCCCTACATACCGGGCGCTAGCATGTCACTATAGGAATCCCCAGCAGCAGTGCTGCCTCTGGCCCAGCTCGCCTCTTGGGGTTTTCCCCTACTGTTGGTGGGAGCTGGCTGGAAGTAGATGTTAGCGCTTTTCAGGTTCTGTGCTACAAACTGCAGGCAGCAGGATAATAAAAGCCAACATATTCTGCCGCAGGTTTCTACATTTGAAGTTAATTGAGGCGTTAATAAACTGTTTCAAAGAGTGATCATAGCGCTTCTCCATCAGCAGTGCTGTGTCTGACTCCCCTGTCAGCTCCCAGATCAGCAGCTCTGATTGGTTGATGCGGCACATCGATGTAGCTAAAGGTTCTCTAAAGTTCTGAGGAGTGAAGAAAGGACCACCATCTAGACCCAAACCTAAACACTCTGAGCCATAAGGTGACGCTCAGCTGTTTGGAGTCAATAAAGGTTTCAGGTTTGAGAAGGTCAGAGGTCAAACTGGAGTCACTAGCAGTGATAAACTGACCTCCAAGATGAGAGCAACAAACAGGTTGACCCACATCACTGAGGAGGTGAGCCACCAGCAGACGAAGTAGATCTTGGACCACCTGGGGAGACACATATCCTCATCATCACCACCATCACCATAGTAACCAATGATCAGGGTGTGCAGCTGTCTCACTCTGAGGTGTATCTGCTGTACGCCTCCATAAAGGCCTGCCAGTTGTTGACTATCATGACGTCGTAGAGCAGAATGATGGCTGCCTGGTGGAGACAGAGAGGACACTCATCTCACTGCACACTAACGCCCACGTCATCTTTAGCACATAGACAGAGTTAAAGACTGTGTAGCCTTTAAAGGAAAAGTAGCTCATATTCAGAATTCAAACTTCTGAAAGTTCTTTAAAAGGAAATGATTCCATCCTGTTCAATAAATGATCAGTGTTTTTAATTCAGAGTAAATTTCATGTGAATGTGCATTACTGAGGCATCCATGTTTGTCAAAGAACACTACTGCCACCTACTGGTTTGTGACATCACGGTGTGGTATCGGGCTGTTGATCAAGTCCCAGTGCTGTATCTGGTGTTTGTCACAACGCGCCTTATTATCCAAGTCATCTTGAAAACATTCTTCTTCCAAATGTTGGCTAAGCTACATATTACGTGTTTTTTCTCTCTGGCCAGAAGTTCGATGGCAAATCCCTCCCTCTTCAAGTTGGCTTATCCAACCACCAACCCGGGCCGTGGAGGATCAGGAATCAGAAAGGTGGAATAACTCTTTTTTCCACTTTTACCCGATGTATTCCAACATCCAACTGCGCACATGGGCATTGTCAGTTTCCCGACTATAGCTCTGGTGAATTTCAATGGTGAAGTCCTCTGGAAATCTTCAATAATTGTTGTTGATTGCAGATGTGTCTAGTAGTTCCCATTGATTTAGCTTTGTAAAGCTGGGAGAATGGCGCTAGACTTACCGCTACCCGCACCGACGTCACCGCTGGAAGATGGCAGGAGGGAGGGTTACTATATTTGGGCAAAAATGGCCGCTCCCAGACTCAGTGATTCTTGCGATGAAAATGATGGTTTTGTTTAACTGATTAACACAAAATTGATGAAATCACAGCGAACATATTAGTTTTAGATATAAATAATGATCCATTGATTATTCCTTACTGACTGGATTTCTCCTTTAAACCGCTGCAGATGAAACTGTAAAACTGATGCTTTGACTGAATGAAGTTAAAGTTTTTTTGTTAAACACCCAGAGCAGCTCCAGCCTGACTGATAATACTCACAGCGAAATCATCAAAGTTGTTGGGCCAGTATCCCAGCTGTTCATAGGTTCCACAGGCCGTGCTGGAGTTAGACGTGCTGTTGTCCATGAGGGGGGCACTGTGGAGCATCAGTGAACAGCGTTAGACCATTCGCACCAGGAGGAAAGGCCCTGAGCTGGAGCAGCGTCCCGGATGGAGAAGGTTTTCTGGGTCTTTATGGAAGAACACCAGTAAAACGAGCAGTAATAATGGATTTAACCAGAACCTAAGGAACCTTGGGTTTTCCTACCTCATCCCTAGAGGAGGTTTAATGGTGCCCTCAAACAGCCAGATCCCAAACACTGCGAACACATAGTACACCACCTGCACACAGCACGTTACAGCAGAGAAGATATGAGGAAGAAGGAGAAATATTCACCATGTGGGTGTTGACGGTACTCACCACCAGGACCCCAGCAAACGCTCTGAGGTTCTTCACCAGATCTAACAAAGTGCTAGCAACCAACGCCATGAGCTGCAGACAAAGCAGGAAAACATGTTAGGATCTCTAACAGGCTCTATATGAGATCTAAAGAGGATTTTGGGTTATTACATAAACTCAGACGAACTGATTCACTGTTTTTAAACAATTCAATTCAATTCAGTTTATTTCTATAGCTCCAATTCCCATCATGTGTCATCTCAGGTCACTTTCAGTTCAACAGATCATCCAGTCAGATGGATTCAAAGTCTCCATCTATCGTTACCAGCATGCTTAGTGTGACGCATTGCTCTTCAGTCAATGAGTCGACGCTTCAGCATGGTTTTCAGTGGATAGAAAACTCCCTCCGAACAGGAAGAACCTCTGGTGAACCACAGGAAAGAGTGCGCCATCTGCTGATGCCTAATGCTGAAGGAGGAAGCAGACATAGAAAAAGAAGCTACATACATGAATTAAGGCCTCTAGTTTTAACCTTGGAGTCCCAGTTTGGAAGAAATACTGTGAAAAAAATATCACTTGAGGAAAACTGATGCGCTTTTTTGTATGCAGAAAAATAAACGGCAGGCTTCGGTTCCACGGGAACAAAGTAAACAGACTGGGATACAGGTTCTGGGAACCTACTTCAATACGAGTTTAAGAGGCTGAGTCGATCACTAAACATACAGTTCGATACCAAGCTTGGCTTCTCTTCATTGGCTTCAATTTAAATTCAGAATAAATTTTAAAATCCTCCTTCTCACATTTTAAAGCCTTAAATGAACCCAGTCCTTCTCATCTGATATCAGAGATCTGATTGTTCCTTATGTTCCTAACAGAGCACTCTCGCTTCCTCAATCTGCAGGTTTACTAGTGGTTCCTAGAATTTCTTAAAAGTAGAATGGGAGGCAGATCTTTTAGTTATCAGGCTCCTTCCTGTGGAACCAACTACCAGTTTTAGTCCGTGAGGCAGACACCCTGTGGGAAATAATCGCTTTAGGCTATATAACATGATATTCGGCTTGCCCAATATAATATCGATCTTTAACTGCTGTATCAATTTAAAAAAAAAAAAAATGGTTACATAAAACCTTGATGGGAAAATGGGCTACCTCTGCACCACCACTCTGCCAGAAAGTGCTGTGGAGCCTTTTAAGAAGGCAGGCACCAAATCTGTATTTGAGGCAGTCACAGTGAAGAAACCCCTAACAACATGGATGTAAATAATACCTAATCAATATTTTCTACGATGAAAATATACAGCATTTACTTTTTTATCTCATCATTTGATTTTGATAGCTGGGGAAAATAACGGCAATATATAGAGTGATAGAGCAATCTCGCTGCAAATATCGCAGTTTTTAGTGACCCAAGTATCCGCGACATGTATCAGTCGCAACATTCATGCCAATACTCACTTCTATTAATCAGTGAGGCAGACACCCTGTCTACTTTTAAGGCCAGGCTTAAAACTTTCCTTTTTGATAAAGCTTCAAGTTAGAGTGGCTCAGGTGATCCTGAGCTATGTCTATGTAGTTGTGCTGCTTCATTCTGCTTCATTCTATCTCTATTCTCCCACTCACTGCAGAATTCTATTAGTTCAATCTCCCAACGTGCTCTGCTCTCTCTCTGCTTTTTCTCATAGTAGCTTCCATCTGGTCTGTTCCTGTTTGGCTGTGACTCCATCCTGGAGAGAAATATCAGCGCTGTGCTGCTGCCATCAACACCTTTGTTTCTAGGATGTTGGAGCTCGGTCGTCTGCCTGGCTGTGTGTTTTTCCTGGACGGGGCGCCTCTGTGGAGCTGGTTGACAGTTGCCTTTTGTATCTATGCTTCTTTTTATGTCTGCTTCTGTGTCTCCTTGAACTCCCAGTGGGCCTCAGCAGATGGCCGCCACACTGAGCCTGGTTCTGCTGGAGGTTTTGCTTTCCTGTTAAAAGGGAGTTTTTCACTCTCCACTGTCGCTACAAGCATGCTTAGTGTGAGGGATTGCTGAAGAATCAATAAGTCGATGCAATCAGCTGGTTTTCATTAGATAGAAAAACCTTTGAATCAATCTGACTGGATGATCTGGTGAACTGGAAGGTGTTCTGGAGATGAAGTGTTGTGAATTGAGCCTATAGAAAAAAAAAATGAATTGAATTGAATTGATGGAGATGGATGGAAGGATGGGGATGGATGATGATGAATGGATGATGGATGATGGAGGAACGATGAATGGATGGATGGATGGATGGATGGATGGATGGATGGATGATGAATGATGGATGAATGATGGATGAATGATGGATGGATGGATGAATGGATGGAGGAATGGATGATGAATGATGGATTAATGATGGATGGTAGCTTAGTCCATGGTCTCAGCAGGTGTGTTTGTACCTTGATATCTGGGATGATGCGCAGGAAGCGGAAGACGATCAGCATGTTGACCAGACGAATCATCTCCCACAGAGACATCCCAGCATGAGCCGAGGGCTCCCTGTGGTCACAGACAGAGAGTCTACTGAGAGCAGCCATGGGGAGACCTACAGGACATCTGCTCACGTTTAATCCAAATGGCTGGTAAACTTCCACTACCGCATGAATTCAAACTTTGCCTCAGCAGTTAGAGGAGGTCACAGAATCAGACTCACACCTACCACTGGGAGTATGGAAGCCTGTAGGTGATGAATATAGCAATCTGTAGGATCTAGATGGAGAAAATCCACAGAGACAGAAACCAACATTAAATTCTGCTGTGAAAGTAATGATCTTGCATGATGTTTTAGTTCCACATTGACAGCATGTGAACAAACAAGCCTTAGATCTAAGATCCTAGAATACAGCTGTGGTTCTAGAGAACATTTGGGCCTCAAATTCTCCTGCTGCAAGGATGCAGAATGTGAGGCATTGCTGTAAAGTCAACCACTCAATGTCTACTAAGTCACACGCTTAGGTTCATTTAGAGGTTTTCCTCCCAGAGTGATGCTGCTGTGCTGTAAGGATGTCTGCCCACCCACACCTGGAGTTACTCTGCTGCCTTTCCTGGAGAGGATTGAAGGCGCAGCCTGAATCAGTTGGTTTGAAAGCTGTGGCGGTGTTGAGTGTTTTACCAGTAAGAGAACGGTGAGGAAGCCATCAAATATGTTGCTCCTGTAGGACAGGTACCCCCTCCAGCCAAAGGCAAATATCTTCACACTCATTTCAAAGAGGTAGAAGAGGATGAAGCAGAGGTTGATAATCTGGCAGGGAGTGAAGAGACGGAGAAAGTGTGAGGAGGACATCGTTCCCAACAAGTGGACAGAACCTCAGCATCAGGGCGGCTAGAAGCGTTACTGACTGAATTCTTTTCTCAGATATTTGTTTTACAAATATTTACAGTGAACAGAGAAAAAAAACTTTTACTGCAATAAAAATGTCTGTAAATGAGCAGCAATTTGTTTAGAGGGACATGAACCGGGTCCAGTAGGGATAGAAAACTGTTTACAAGCCCTGGGGAAAAAAATTTTTCATCATTTTTTACCTTTCATCCAGAAAGGTACGATTTCAAAGATTTAAAGTTTTAATTTAACCCTAAGGGTTGATCTAATATCAAACATAGAAATGCATGGGATAAAGAGTTGGGAATCCAGTCGAACCAAGACATTTGGGATGATGCCAATAACAGATCTTCCTCATCCTGGTCTCATCTTATTTGATCCAGCTTAAAGTTGTACATAGGATTAATTTCTCTAAATCTAGGCTTTCTCACTTTTCTCCAGACGTTCTGGATATATGTGAGAAATGCAAAGGCTTTCCGTGCAATCTTGGCCACGTGTTCTTTCTTTGTTCCAAATTATATATTTTTTGGTCTCACTACTTTTCAATTATGTCCTCTGTCTTGAAAGTAAATTTGCAACCTTGTCTATTAGCTGCTATATTTGGTATCCTCAACCCTACTTTAGTGCTAAGCTCTGCTCAAGAGGAGATCATTGCTTTACATCTTTACTGGCTAGACGTACTTTATAAATCAGTACATCTTGCAATGTTTAATGATTTAATGCATAATCTAAAATAAAAATTTAGGATGGAGGTTGAGATAGATGCAAAGACCAGCAAACCTCCAAGGGTAACAGCAGCCAGGTCTAATCCTAGCCCATCTGTAGCAGCCAGGGTTTTAGCTCGCCTGCAGCAGCCAGGGGCTAGATTTAGACTTAGTTGGTAGATTTGTTACTGCAGATGGGCTTGGCTCCCTGGCTGCTGCAGGGCTATATATATATATATATATATTTTTTTTCTTTTTTTTTTTCTTTCCCTTTCTGTTTTGTTCTTTCCTCTTTTGGTCTCCAAAAAGAATAAAAAAAAAAAGAAAACTGTTCTTTAGATTGTGATGATCTGAAGTTTCATTCCTGGTTTTCCTCCTAGGCTCTATCTGGTAGGGTTCTGAGGTGGACTCTAACCACGCCCTCCCTCTGCTTCTCTTCCTGGAATCCTCAGAAGAAGCTCCAGCCTCCTGTATTTCATCACCTGCGGGTGAGACTTCAGTAACCCAGCCTGTGAACCATGCTGCTCACCTCTAGGATGTAGTTGTCCCTTTCTGCCGTGGTCTTCTCAGAGTTCAGCACCAGGATAGTCTGAAACAGGAGATAAGCATTAGTGGTCCACCTGCCTGGTTACAGTGATCTCGTCGTGTCATGGTGAGCAGAACCTACACATATGCAAATGACATTGGCCAGGGCCACCAGGTTTCCCAGGACAGTGATGTAGTAGTGGCTGAAGACCATCTGAAATCTCTGTAGGGTTGCAGATGTGTACTGAGGTAGAGGAGGGTGCTGCAAAGGAGAAAGGTTCTGTTCAAACCTGGAGTTAATGACAAAGGAGCGTCAGCGGACTCTGCTTCTACCTCCTTGATGCAATCTTTATCGAGCTCGTCAAAGATGGTCCTGAACTGGGGCTGATCAATGAAGCCCCGGTCTGCAAACCGCTGCGCCGCCTGAACAGAACGAGTCAAAGAAGCTCAATGTTTTTACTGCGATCAGAAAAATGAAAACATTGAAGCCTTGTCTGTTCTCCCACCAAACCTAGGAACAGAGCAACCACTCGCTTTGCTGATGATGCACAAGAACCTTCCACTGGATGTATTTATTCTATTCTACTTAATCTCATCTATTGTATTCTGCCATGCTGTGAACGTGGATGACCTTTAAACATAGGGACCCCTTTTTCATCATTCTGCTTCATTCTATCTCTATTCTCCCACTCTGCAGAATCTGTTATTTCAATCTCTAACGTTCTGCTCTCTGCTTTTTTCTCATAGTAGCTTCATCTGGTCTGTTCCTGTTTGGCTGTGACTCCATCCTGGAGAGAAATATCAGCTGTGCTGCTGCCATCAACACCTTTGTTTCTAGATGTTGGAGCTTGGCCTGTTTTCAGTGTAGTCCTGTTTCTCTGACTGTGACTAACTGGATGTGCTCTCTTCATCCTCTGACATGGGAGCTGGCTCCGGGAGCTCGTCCTGCCTGGCTGTATGGTTCCTGGACGGGCTGCCTGTGGAGCTGGTTGACAGTTGCCTTTGTATCTATGCTTCTTTTTCTATGTCTGCTTCTGTCTCCTTGAACCTCAGTCGGCCTCAGCAGATGGCCGCTCAGACTGAGCCTGGTTCTGCTGGAGGTTTCTTCCTGTTCAAAGGTGCAGCAATTTCTTAGTGTGAGGGGAGTTTTTGCAATCAACTCTCCACTGTCGCTACAAGCATGCTTAGTGTGAGGGATTGTTGAAGAGTCAATGAGTGATGCAATAGATGATATTTTATTTGTTATTTTCAACAGATTTATGGAAGTAAATCTGTGCAATTGCAACTTGCTGGAAAAAAAATGATCACAGATTTTAAAATATCACTGAAATATAAATGTTGTATGTACCTGGGAGAATTGTACTTACTCTTTTACTGTGTTAAAATATGTATCGAGAAACATTTTCAACCTAAAAAAAATCATTGTGACTATATCTATATAGATTAAAATTTTTTGTTATTTTCACTTCAAGCTAAAAATTCACATTAATATTTCACAGTTAATATATTTTCAATAATTGCTTGCAATTGCAACTTGCTGCAATACTACAGAAAAATGAAAGCAATAAACTCAGAGATGTGTTAAAGGACGTTAGCTTCCCTAACTGATAATCACCGCCTCAGTCATGCCTTTGGAAGTTTGCTAGAGAGCATGCTGGTGAGTTCCCTTCAGTTTGGCGCCACAAACGTCCCGTCACGTGACTAAGAAACTGTAACGGGATTGGCTGGGAGTTGGACGCCACAATCCATTGCTAATGTCTGTGACCTGAAGTAACCCTACTTTGGGCTTTTACACTGAATTTAGACGCTGAATTTAACAGAGTGAAATTGAGCCAGTTGAATCTCAGGAGGCTGAAAATATTTAGATTTAATTTTGAAAGGCTGAATTTTTCATATGCTGCTTTTTTTAACACTGAAAAGTCAAACTGAAAAAAAAACAGGTATTGAAAATGTTTTAACTGTGAAATAGTAATGTAATTTTTTGTTTGAAGTGAAAATAGTAAATAAAATATCATCTATATAGATATAGTCACAATGATTTTTTTTTTAGGTTGAAAATGTTTTCTGAATATATTTTAACATAGAAAGAGCAAGTACAAACATATATTTATATTTCAGTGACATTTTTAGATAGATAGAAAGATAGAAAACTTTGAATAAATCTGACCATGAAGATGTGTGTGTGTGTGTGTGTGTGAAGCTGGTTCTGACCACAGTGATGGCTGATTTATAGTAGGTCTTCATGTGGACCCTGGACATCACCTGGAGGAGGGCATCCACACTCACAACCTCCCTGAAAAACAGGAAGCATCAATGGTGGTCTGCTGCCATTGATCAGGTTCATTGACCAGCGGCGGGTCTTACTGTGCCTCAGCCTGGGCTCTCTGGCTGCTCAGGACATGGAAAGCAGCTCGGATCCCCAGCCGCCTCCTCATGATGGACGTCTGAACGGACATCTGGACAGAAACAGGAACAGTAGGTGTGGTCTCCTACAGGTTGTCTCAGAGCTGCATGGCTAAGATGCTTTCTGCCCTCATCAGGAGTTCTGCTGGACCTAAAAGCTGCAATGCTCCTTGTTTCTTAATCCACAGCAAAACAACCATGTTCAGGCAGCGTCATACCACCCATGTCCAATAGATGGCAGAACCAACTCAGAAGTCCAGCTTCCTTCTATTCATTTAGACGCTCTATCTATGTGTGTGTTCAATTTCAGAGGCAAATTAAGCAGACCAGAATAGTATGGCTGTGGATTCAAACAGGTCCAGCCTTCTCCGGCTTTCACTGCCCATACGCTCTGTCTCCTAACAACCGTGAAAGTTTACACACAAAGCAGGTAAAGAATGGATGCTGAACTTCTCACTGCTGTTCTGGGTGCTAATAACATTTCTGAGGAGCTTCAGCAGCAGTACCGTCATCTCAGATATCAGATTTATAGTCCAAACACTGCAGAGATATTAGAATCTGAGCTTAAATGTCAGCCAGACCCATTTAGACAGGAACAGATAAAAACCCTTCAATAAACCAAACATTACCGCCACATATCTGACTCAATAACCATTAAAACAACCATTTTCATTCATTTCAGACGGAACTATTCAGACTTAGATTATATCCAACAGCACACCCAATATTCACCACAGTTCGGCGCCATTTTTCTTTTTAATCGGATCATTGAGCAGCTGGCTTGCTTGGACCTGCAATGAATCCTGGGATACCTAAGACTACGGAGGAGACACTGGACCCATCCTTTTGAACAGGCAAATAGAAGGCTGCATTTGTCAGCCGCATAACGAGGAGTCTTCACATCCGAACAGGCCCCGCTACGTGTGTCGTTATCAGCCGACGAATCTGGCCTTCAGAGGACGCAGCCGCTGGATTCAAACTCAGCATATGTTCTGTTCTTGCCCAATAATGGCTCAAAGTGCTGCAGTTGTTGTACTCTTGTCTAAAACTGTCATGGAATAAAGTTTGATGAAAATTACCAGTGGTTGATTCCTGAATGAGAATAAAAGAGTCTGGATTCTGTGGCTCTGCAGGTTAACTAGCTTAGAAAGCGTTCTACATGCAAAGCTAAAGAAGCTCCTGCCTTTCAGGATGAACAGCAGATCTGCTGCTTCACCTTTTCACAACAATATTCTGCTCAGAACAGGCGGCCAGCCTGTTTGGACCGGCTGAACCAGAACGGACCTGCTTCCCCAACATCCTGTCTCCTTCCTCTAGTCTCTGCTCTGTCCCAGTTCATAGACCTTAATGGTGCAGGGCAGCATGAATGCAGGCTTTAGGATGTTACTGATGTCATTGGGGGCCCTTTACTGGACTCACGTTAACATTAGCTACAGTTCGGTTGCAGATGACAAACCAGACACACCCAGAGGTTCTGACCCGCCTGACGTTCTTCACTGTCCAGACAGCAAGGCCTGAAGCCTGCATTCATCTCCATCTCAGACAGGTTCTGGTCTCAGTGGACCCGGTTAGCCGTGTGGAAGCAGGTCCACCATGTTCTAAAGTCTGTGAGCTCAGTGATCCTCAAACCCATCCTGCTTCCTGACACTCCCTAATCTCCATGGAAACAGGGGACGGTCCAGCAAACCGCAAACGAGAGAAAGAAAGAGCTGCCAGACGTGGAGGTTCAGCACCAATAGCTAAGCCGCCATGACACCCACCATCAACCCAAAACCACAGACCCACAGAACCATGGACCAGCAGAACCCCGCAGTGTGTGGGAGGAACGCTCACCAGTAAATATCCCCTGAACTGGTTGTAGATGATGGCCGTCAGCAGGTTCATCAGGCAGTAGGTCCCTGTGAGGAAGCAGAACATAGTCCTTAACCTTAACGATGTTAGAGCTGCTTGGTTGTCATGTTGACCCCTAGCGCTTACCGATGACGCTGAAAGTGATGAAGAAGATGGCGTAGCCTCTGTTGAGGGAGTAGGCGGGGATCATGACTGCGACAGAGAAGAAGAACGGCTTTGAAAGCAGCAGTAGCAGAAAGAGGACCTGAGCTCAGAGATCCTCTGTACCATCTGGGTTGTTGGCTGTGGTGAGCAGAACCAGCAGGGAGGTCAGGGACGTGCTCATGTCTCTGAAGTGGAGCTCCCACTCGCCGTTCTTCTTTGGATCCTGGAGAAGAGAAACAGACAGGGCCCAGAACCAGAACCATCAACCTGAGGAACGACCATGAGGGCGCTGCAGTGAATGAAAAGCAGAACACAGGCAGGCCTGTTTCTGTGGTTACTTTCTCCAATGGTACGCTTCCTTTGTAGGGGTAAAGTTTGACTTCATCTGCAACCGGACTAACATCAGAACCTAAGCTGCCATGGCAACCGGTGCTGGTGGCACCATTTAAGACACCATCATCCTTATTTTAGGGGGCATTCCATTCAACAACACGTCCAAAGACAGACAGGCACACCAGAGGACACCGCACACACACACACACACACACACACACACACACACACACACACACACACACACACACACACACACAGACTCACCTCGCTTTTAGCAAATAGTAGCATGCCGATCATGGTGAAGAGACAAAGGTGCAGAGCCAGCAGCAGGATCACACTGCAGAGCAAAGATAGGATGAAGGACAGGCTGAGAGGGTTATGATTGGAGGATAGGGCTCCTACTTAGTCTGGAAAAATAGTTTACTGCTGTATAAGAGGACCCTTTGTAAAGCAAGAGCAGCATATTTCTCCTCATTAATAGAGGAGAATAAGAATAATCCTAGATTTCTTTTTAATCCAGTTGCCAAACTCACCCAGAGCCATAGCTCTGTTGAACCGTCCATTCCACCTGCTCTTAGCAGCAATGATTTTATGGGATTCTTTATAAATAAGATTGATCTTATTAAAAATAAGATCATTAGCACTCCATCTATCTACGATTGGTTTGTCTCTGGAGGGTGGGTCAGCATCTGAGGTAGCCATAGAATCTGAACGGGGTTTAGACTGCTTTGATCCATTTGAACTTTCAGAGTTACCAAAACTATTGTCTTCATCTAAGCCTTCAATTTGGATGTTAGATCCTGTTCCAACCAGGTTATTTAAGGAGGTATTCCTTTTGATCTCCTCTACCATTTTAGATGTGATTAATCTATCTATGTTACAGGGATATGTACCAAAAGGCTTTTTAAGGTTGCTGGAATTAAACCTTTGCTTAAGAAACCGTCTTCTTGACCCAGATGACTTGGTCAATTATAGACCTATATCCAATCTTCCTTTCTGATCTAAAATTCTTGAGAAAGTAGTTGTCAAACAAGTGTGTGATGGATCACTTCCACCATAATGAACTTTTGAAGAGTTTCAGTCTGGCTTTAGAGCTCATCATAGCACTGAAACAGCTCTGGTGAAAGTCACTAATGATATTCTCATGGCCTCAGATAATGGACTTACAGTTATCTGTGCTTCGTCCTGTTGGATCTCAGTGCTGCATTTGATCCAGTTGTTCATAATATTCTTTTAGAAAGACTTGAATATTTTGTTGGAATTAAAAGGACAAGCACTAGACTGGTTTAAATCTGATCTATCTGATCGAATTCAGTTTGTTCACGTTAATGACAGATCTTCCTCATGCTCAAAGGTTACCCTGTGGAGTACCACAGGGATCAGTGCTAGGACCAATTTTGATCAGGACCTGTCATTTAAATCCCATATCAAAGAGGTTTCTAGAATGTCCTTTCATCTGAGGAATATTGCAAAATTAGAAAGATCCTGTCCAGGGGGTTGATGCTGAGAAAGTAGTCCATGCATTTGTTACTCTGCTTTTCTCATAGTAGCTTCATCTGGTCTGTTCCTGTTTGGCTGTGACTCCATCCTGGAGAGAAAATATCAGCCGTGCTGCTGCCATCAACGCCTTTGTTTCTAGATGTTGGAGCTTGGTCTGTTTTCCAGTGTAGTTCTGTTTCTCTGACTGTGACTAACTGGATGTGCTCTCTTCATCCTCCCTAGCATTGGGGGCTGGCACGGAGCTTGCCTGCCTGGCTGTGTGTTTCTGGATCGGGGCTGCCTGGAGCTGGTTGACAGTTGCCTTTTTGTATCTGGCAGCTTTTTTCTATGGCCTGCTTCTGTCTCCTTGAACCCCAGTGGGTAGGGGTACTCAGGTATGGCCGCCACACTGAGCCTCCGTAGTCTGCTTGGAGGTTTCTTCCTGTTAAAAGGGAAGTTTTCCTCTCCACTGTCGCCTACACAAAGCATGCTTAGTGTGAGAGGTTACTGAAGATTCAATGAGTCAGCCCTACTGGCCGATGGTTTTATGGGGAAAGTAAATCTGTGCAGCTGGGATTTAAATAAAAAATATCACTGAAATATAAATGTTGTATGTTTGTACTTACTCTTTCTGTGTTAAAATATATTTAGAAAACATTTTCAACCTAAAAAAAATCTGGTGATCTGGTGCGCTGGAGATTGCCTTGCTTAATGACGTGTTGTGAATTTGGCGCTATAGAAATAAACTGAATTGATTGGAAAGTACAGCGCTACAACTGAAGGACAGGGCTATGATTGGAGGACAGGGATAGCCCTGAAAAAAGTGTAACATGTGGCTGTTCATTCAAACTAATGACTGTTACTGTAAACACAATAAAATTATCGAGTTTATTGTGTTACTCGTTCTTTTTGGATTTTGAGACGTCAAGTTTGATTTAACCTGAACTAAATGCATGTACAAAGGATCCAAAACAAAGTTTTTGATTTCTCTCAATATGTATATATTTATTCATGACCTGCAGGTAATTTCTTTGTATGAGTCAAATGTGAATTGTGCTTTGCACGCTGCAGTCAGAGCACGTGATCAAGTCCAAGTCCCAGACCGTGAGAGAGCGCCATTTTCATCGTCTCTACATCCTGGGTGGATTACTCCGATAAATAAAAGCAATTAGGAAAAGTATTTGCATATAATCAATGTTATACCTGGCTAGTTAAGTAGTTAATATTAGCTAGAGGGTTTACGCATTTACCTGATAACATTATGACAATGAATCGCTAACGTTATCTAGCCAAAAGCCCTGGCTTGTTCCACCGGGCTACATCCAGAGCTAAACAAACATTGCTTGAAGGTTCAGTGTGGAGTTTAGTTGGAGTTAAAGGCTGGATACCCGGCCGTCACTGGCAGCGGGAGCCTCTAGTGTTATAAAGAGCAGTACTGGTTAGCGTGTTAGCGACGGACGCCAACTGCTACCACTTGCTAAGGTTAGTTAACGTCAATCTGCACCACCTGGATTTACACCATTTGAGGCTATATTAACAATTAATACATATATTTGAAGTAATCTGTTGGCCAGGTGCAGAATTATTGCTTACATGAACATAAAATAATCAGGTCATAATAAGTGATTAAATTCAGATTTGTGAAGTTTTTTTTTTTAAATGTGATATCGGGCATAATTTTTTTATTTAAGCATGGTTATACTTTTTTACAGTGTTGCTAGGGTCAACTTACACTGATCACAGCCAACCTGCATCTATATTTTCCAGATAAATCACTGATGATGGAGCAGATTTTCAGGAGACCCTTGCTAATGAAGCTACACACATATGTAGATTAAATTAATTTAAGCTTCTACATAGTATACACATTGAAATGGTTGATTTGTTGAACTTTAAGTTGAATTACATAGAAGGCTGCTAAATGACTACAGAGACTAATTGTACCCCTTTAAATATGAAAGCTTATTAATAAAAGAGCAGAACACAAAAACCCACAGAACCTGTGGTCCAGAAATAGAGTGCACAGAGAGCATGCTAAAGAGAATCAGAACCGAACCTCTGATCCCAATTATTTCTTCTATGATTTGACAGTAATACAGGATAACAGAAGCCAACGCAACCCTACAGCTAACCATGAGCCTGCGGTCACATTTTAGGGAACCGGTCAGCAGAAGTGAGAAACTCTTCACACTCTGTTGGGTTTTTCATTTCATAAACAGTGAAATGACATCAGAAATATCTCAGTGAGCGAAAAGCATTCAGCTGCTGATGGAGGATCACTTCCAGTTATGGAATCCCACTGATGCTTCTCTACTAACCCACCTGGCGATCTCAGGCAGGGTTCTCTTGATGCACTTCAGGGTCTTTTTCATCAGAGAGGAGTTCTGCAGAAGGAAGAATGGTCGAACAAGCCGTCGTACTCTTAGTTTCTAATTGAGAAGAAAAGGTATTTTTACCAAACAGAAGCAAAGTCCTCAGTTAGTGCATGTGTTTATAATATTAATGACATTTCTGGGACAGATGGATGGTTAAAACAACAAAAGAACAGCCTGGCACAGAGGAGAAAGTCTAAAAAACAAAGTTTCCAATTTAAATAAGAACAGAAAATCGTCACTAAACCTTAATAAGTCCTCTGAATAACTTTGAACTTAGTGAAGAAAATGTTTTTCTGATCTCTTTACTGAGGCTAGGGATCTTTGGGACAGATATTAGATTAAATCCTAGATTAATCCTAGGTTCCTAGAATTTCTAAAAGTAGAATGGGAGGTAGATCTTTTAGTTATCAGGCTCCTCTCCTGTGGAACCAACTACCAGTTTTAGTATTCGTGAGGCAGACACCCTTGTCTACTTTTAAGGCTAGGCTTAAAACTTTCTCCTTTTGATAAAAGCTTATCTTATGATTAAGAGTGGCTCAGGTTATCCTGAGCTATCTCTCTATAGTTATGCTGCCAAGTTATAGGCTTTGTAGACTTGCTGGAAGTAACATAGGGACCCCCATTCCTCTGCCTGTGGAGGGGCGGTTCTTTTGAAATATTTTTGCAAAAAAATAAAACCCCCCACTATAATTTTAAGTTCAACTCAAATCTACATCTACATGGTGAAAACCTGTGGATTAGGTAGGATAGACATTAGCATTAGCATTTGGCTTCTGGAACAGCACTGGATTCAACCCTTTTTAAATTATATTGATTTTAAATAAATTAAAGTCTGTTATAAAAAAAAACAACAACAATATACATGAACTCTACCATAAATGTGTTGTGGTAGATAGTAAAGAATTACAATTTTTTTGTGGGCTTAAATATTATTTGTTTTTTCTACAACTTTCTGAGGAACGTCTATCATTTATCAGAGGGATGGGGGATCAGTGAGGCGGTACATAACCAGTCTATCATCACAGAAACGGCAGGTCATTAACTAAAGACTCAAGTCAATATTATGTTTGATAAATGAGTCGATGTGAAGCTCTCAGCAGAACTGTTTATAGTTGACATCCTTTTTATTAAGGTTTATAGCTTAATTTGACGATTTACCTCATCACACAGCATGCTGATGGATAGCACCCAGTCAACGATGGACACACAAATAACCACAGTGTAGCTGATTAGCCATTTACTCTTTCTGAATTCCTCCCAGCCAATCAGGTAGCTCTGAGTGGAGAAAGGGAAAAAATGAACAAACGTTAGCAAACAATGCCAATGTGCACCTTGGAGCTTCTCAAACAGCTGCTACAATCCGGTCTTTACTTTGACTGCCAGATCGAAGCAGAAGACGATGATGCAGAGCATCTCCACACTCTCTGTGGCACCACAAGGAGGCTCATATGGTACTGATCGGTGGTGGGGATCCGAGGAGACCGAGAGTGACGAAGGACGCTCTACGAATGCCAGCAACAACACAACTGCAATGATGGTCCCCAGGATCCTGAAACAGGAACCATGGGAAATGTCTATGGATAAGGCCACAGCATACTACAGCTTTCTTTGCTTTTATGGTTTCAATGATTAACTGTAGATGTCTGAGTGAAAGTGGCCTTCATGCATAATGATCTAAATCTTGTCCTCTTAGATCTTCAGGAACCTTGGAAAGCAGGATAATGTCACCCCATTACAATGTCCCCAACATGTCCATTATGAAGCTTGAGACACAAATAACCAGTCACCTGTAAGAAGATGACTAGCTCCGTGACTGACCAGGAACAGTAAGCAGTTAGAGCCACTGTTAAGTTGAGGAGCAAAGCCAGCGCCATTGATATATCTGTGAAGATTCTCAGTCATCCAGGTCATCGTCAAGCTTGACAAGTTCAGTTTAAGCAACTGGATGTGGAGTTTTCTAGAAGACGTTTCTCCTGCCATCCGAGAGGATTCTTTGGTTCTAACTAGTGGTGGGGACCACTGAGATTTGCCAATCGATTAGGAGAGATACCATTTGTTCCCCCTAATTCTTTGTTCTACCTAAAGTATATCAATCTCAATTATCCCCACCATTAGTTAGAACTAAGGAACTGGTCCAGTCAGTAGCTCTTTTTGGTACAGTCAGTAGCTCTTCTGGTACGGTCAGTAGCTCCTCTGTTACAGTCAGTAGCTCCTCTGTTACAGTCAGTAGCTCCTCTGTTACAGTCAGTAGGTCCTCTGGTACAGTCCTCTTCTAGCTCTTCTGGTACAGTCATAGCTCCTCTGGTAAGCTCTTCTGTGGCTCCTCTGGTACAGCCAGTAGCTCCTCTGGTACAATCAGTAGGTACAGTAGGTCCTCTGGTACAGTCAGTAGCTCTTCTGGTACAGTCAGTAGGTCCTCACAGTCAGTAGCTCCTCTGGTACAATCAGTAGCTCTTCTGGTAGCTCCTCTGGTACAGTCAGTAGCTCCTCTGGTACAGTCAGTAGCTCCTCTGGTACAGTCAGTAGCTCCTCTGGTACAGTCAGTAGTTCCTCTGGTACCAGTCAGTAGCTCTTCAGTGGTACAGTCAGTGGTACAGTCAGTAGCTTTTCTGGTACAGTCAGTAGGTCCTCTGATAAAGTTATTAGCTCCTCTTGTAGTAGGTCCTCTGGTAGCCAGTAGCTCCTCTGGTACAATCAGTAGCTCCTCTGGTACAATCAGTAGGTCCTCTGGTAGTCAGTAGGTCCTCTGGTACAGTCAGTAGGTCCTCTGGTACAGTCAGTAGTACAGTCAGTAGCTCTTCTGGTACAGTCAGTAGCTCCTCTGGTACAGTCAGTAGCTCCTCTGGTACAGTCAGTAGCTCTTTCTGGCACAGTCCAGTAGTTCCTCTGGTAGGCACAGGAAGGTCAGTAGCTCCTCTGGTACAGTCAGTAGCTCCTCTGGTACAGTCAGTAGCTCCTCTGGTACCAGTCAGTAGCTCCTCTGGTACAGTCTCTCTGGTACAGTCAGTAGCTCCTCTGGTACAGTCAGTAGCTCTTCTGGTAGAATAAGTAGGTCCTCTGGTAGTCACAGTCAGTAGCTCCTCTGGTACAGTCAGTAGCTCCTCTGGTACAGTAGCTCCTCTGGTAGCCAGCTCCTCTGGTACAGTCAGTAGCTCTTCTGGTACAATAAGTAGCTCTTCTGGTACAATAAGTAGCTCCTCTGGCAATAGTCAGTAGCTGGTACAGTCAGTAGCTCCTCTGGTACAGTCAGTAGCTCCTCTGGTACAGTCAGTAGCTCCTCTGGTACAGTCAGTAGCTGCTTCCTCTGTGGTACTCAGCAGCTCCTCTGGTACAGTCAGTAGCTCCTCTGGTACAGTCTGGTACAGTCAGTAGCTCCTCTGGTACAGTCAGTCAGTAGCTCTTTTTGGTACAGCCAGTAGCTTGTCTGGTACAGTCAGTAGCTCCTCTGGTACAGTCCAGTAGCTCCTGCACCATGTCACCCTTTAACCTCATATGTTCTTGGCTCCTCCAGGCACTCCAAAAGTGCTGCACTGAGGAGACTTCAGACTTCATGCTAGTTACATTATGTTGGTAAATTAAATTCTTCTGTACAGTATGATTTATTTACAGGACAGTTTAAGGTGTTTTATAGGAAAATAAAATCCCAGAGATAAAATAACTCAAAGCACCAAATATATCCAAGTCCAAAGCAAACAAACAAAATAAAAATTCCAACAAACTGAGAGAGTGACTTCAACAATATTTAATGAATGTATTTAACAAGGCAAACCCAGTAGCCTCACTACGATAAAACATCAAACAGGGCGACAGCTCTGCGACTTCAGAAAATTAGCTGTACATTTCCAGAATTTAAAAACAGTCCGAACAATCAGCATGGAAAACATGGACTGGCCTTGACCGTCTGGAACCAGAGCCGCTGGTGAAAAGTGCAAACTCACCACTGGCATAGTTTGGAGTAGTACCATCGGTACAGGCGTAGTGAGCCAGGATCCACCCGGTGGTTGATGGAGCGGTACTACAAACAGGAAGATTGGATCAATACAGCAGTTAATAAATGAATACGTCTACTATCGAACATGTCCGAACTTTATCCCCCGTACAGAGCTATACATCGAGGTCTCTTAAAATTATCAGGATACTCACATGGATGGCATCTTCTATGAAGACAACAGCTTGCTGGATGTAAATAAAATCCTTGTTATCTGTGACAAAAACAAAACCAGATTCTGTGTAGAGCTACGGTTTCAGACAGTCATTAAAGCTCACATTTCTCACCGCGTTACGATTCAGAGGTTACGCAGATATGAAGAAAAAAAGTGTCCAAAAGTGTATCATAAGACAAAAAGTGTCCAGAAGAGGCAGATATATCCAGAATACTTTGCACAAGAGAGCTATCCTCACAAAACCTTATGGGATTTTACTTCACAACGGGCTGTCATCATGAGTTCAGCCATACCAGACTGCTCGCGAAAATAAAATGGGCGCCCAGGAACCGGCTCAGTGGACCAACAGGGGAAACAATCATCTGTACAAGCGGTCCAGTTAACCCCAGAGTTCACTGCAAAAGTTCACTATAGTCCCGCTCTATATAGGATTTAGGGGTTAGGAGGATGGATGTTGGGTACAGTAAGCTTGTATAAGCCATAGACATTATATACATAAACGCCTCATTGACGACGTGCCTAGACGTGCCTTGTGAGCGACCATCTTGGATCAGACCACCAGTTCAGATAGCTGCTGTCAGAATGAATCAGCCCAGATCTCATTTTAATCACATGAAGGACAAGTCGAAGATAATAATCTCTAACACGTCACAACCCCTTAAAAAGACCCACAAAAAAGGTATAACAACAGCAACCTATATTTATATATGAACAATACAGTACATTCACTGTGATAGCGCCAACGCCGCGCGCGCGCGCGCTAACGCCCACATTACATATATCTATTATATACGTTACATATATCTATATATGTATTTATATGACATGCATTAGCTGATTAAAGAACAAATATTTTACATATGCATAATGAGCAACGATAAAGAAATCATAAAGATAGTTCAACAACAGTTTTGGAACAAGTTTAGACAAACTTATAAAGGACAAAAAGCCTTTAGATAGACACAACATTAATTTACTATTCACTACGATTTGACAACAGTCTTGACAATGAAAATGAAAAAAAGCATATAAAAACTAACTTTAAATTAATTAAAAAAAAATATATATATAACTACTCATTTTTATAAATCACACCCACAACAAAGTTTCCTCTATAGATCATAATACTCTTTAAAAATACTGAATGGGCTCATTCCAGTTTAAAATAGTTTGAATGTAGAATAACTCTGTGTATACGTCTACTGAAAGGTCATTTCAGCACTTGGTTTTGTTCTTTTAAGGGGACTTTACAGAGATTATTATAATATCATCTCTGACTCTATCTTTCACATGTGATTAAATAATGAGATCTAAAAGCGCCTCCTGTTCATTCTAACAGCAGCTGTCTGAACTGTGGTCTGATCCAAGATGGCCGCCCTCTAGGTATGTCGGCCTTGCTGCCGGCAGCGTCCAATGAGGCGTCTACGTCTTTAATGTCTATGGTATGAGTTATGAAAACAGCCACTTTTAAATGGAGAGTGCACAAGGAGAATTGGCTCGTGCACCT
>JAGKQL010000071.1:0-20547 GCA_018398635.1 Cyprinodon brontotheroides | reverse complement strand
ATTTGCCTCGCGTGGGTCATGTTAAGATAAAATACCGCTGTTTTTTTGTTTATGCTTGTTATTTTTTCTTTTAACTTCCTTGGTCAGAGAATATATTTAAGCCTAGAATTAAGTTCTTGTTCAGACATCTAGGCTAACTATTCTGAATATAAATAGTAAAAATATACAGCAAAAATGATTCATTCTTGACTGATTGTGATATGCGCACAATTGAAAAATGTCGGGCTGCAAACGGGTCAAGCTCTACGAAGCTGTCAATCATAACGGGCCGGGCCGGGCCGGGCACGGGCCTGGTTCTTTCGGACTCGGGTCGGTTTCGGGCTGACTTTCAAGGCCCGTTTCATACTGTATTCCCTGCTGCAGAAGGGGCGGCCATAGACCTGCATATAAGAGTAGAACCCGATAGTCACTACCCGATCAGAGTCAATAGCATGATCCGTACCATCAACTTGTTTGCACAAAGACAAATTTATCCAGGTCACCATAAGAAATCTAATTATAGTTCTAAAAGTACTTATTTCTATCCTTGAATCACTAAATAATGATAATACACATCTAAAAAAACTATTTTATGACATTTTCTCAGTTAACACTAGATGTCCTGTAGAATTTCAGTTTTCCTGCAAGCCCCCCTCCCCTCTTCAAGTTTGTTAATTCACTCTTCCTTGCTAACTGTGCAAATTGTAATGCAAATAACCTGTGATATGACCAGCCCTTCTATTACTCCATTTACACTACCCTTGAAAAACCGGGACCGGTCCAAGCTCAGTAACCGAGATAACTTATCTTGTGTAAATGGAAAGCAAACTGAACTGAACCGAAGCTAGACACAACCGAACCGAGATAACTCCCGCAGACCAGTTCCAGAGGTGGGCTCGCTCGGTTTTTCCCTGGCTCGTTCTCTGATAACAAGAGCGCATGATCAGAACGCGTCATCTCCTTCTGGCTGCACATCGCGATTCACCCTCCATTCCAGTAGGTGGCGGTAAGGCTCCTCCGGAAGTTGGTTGCCAACCAACACAAAACAGAAGAAGAAGAAGAACTATAAACAGCTATAAACATCCACGAAAGGTTGCCGTCTTCGCCTGACCCTCTGCTAACACCTAAGTACAGCAATAATATTCAAGCATAACTTTCTGAATGTGACGGGCACCGACATTTTGATTTGCTGGATTCCCTCCTTCTTCGTCTTCTTCTTGTCTTTGGCAAACAACTTTTGGTGCATTAGATCAGATAGTCACTAGGAGGCGAGGAACCCGAGATAGCGTGATGTGTAAACGGTCGTCAGAACCGAGCTCGCCCTGGTTAACTGATCCAAGCTCGGACCGGTCTCTGCATCGATCGGTTTTTGAAGGGTAGAGTAAATGGGGTATACATGAGACTGGATAAGGCTGAAACAAACTGGCATCAGAACCAGAGCATGCTCCAAACGCTTTTCATTACCTTCCCCAGCAACATCAGACCTTTTTGCAGGAACATATTGATATGTCATATCTAAATCTTTTATTTAGGCAAACCTATTGAACAACCAGATATCAGGCTGACGAAAATTCTCGTATCTGCTCGTATCAGCTTCTCAGATGTCATCATGGGACGTGCTCAGAGCAGTCCAGCTAAATCTGATTAAACCATGTTTATCTGCATTTTAGTTGTCTCCTTCTCTAGATTACATGCTATATATCATAATGTTAACACGAAAGGAACACAGAAAATTCAAAAAGACTAGATTTATGTTTAAATCCAAAGCTGATAAAGTTAGCTCCTGGAAGTAGCGTAGCATCCCATTTCCTGTACAGATCAGGAACAGAGGATAAAACAGAAAGATGATTTAAAGGCTTTTTTATTTTCTCAGGAAATACATTATTAACCTTTAACACATTATAGTTTAGTACTATTTTTGGTGAGGGAAAAAATGATTTAGGTCTATTTTACAAAGTAAAACTGGGTGACCCAGATGTATATGTGGTTCTGCTTCTTCAATGTATTTAAATATTCTTATTTTCTCTCTCTTGTTTTGTTTTGTTCCCAGGTTGATGATTTTGTTGATGGGGTTGCTAGTTCTCTGCGTACTGCCTTAGACAACGCAGCTCCTTTGAAAATAAAAACCGTTAAAAATAGAAAGCTTGATCTTGGTTAATGCAGAGCTCCGCACTTTGAAACAAATGCTAGGAAACTGGAGAGAAAATATCGCTCCACAGGTAGGGATGGGGATCGAAACCCGGTTCTATCAAGGACCCGGTTTCACTTTTTTCAAAACCCGAAAATCAGTAACGTTTGGGCTTATCGATACCACTATCGAGTCTGGTCGATTTTTTTCTCCCGGAGGTCCTGTAACATAATTGTGTGTCCCTCGAGTCGCGTCACAGCATTTAAATCTAATCAATCCAATCACTGCAGCATGTCCACCAATGTTTTGGAATGAAATTGTAAGCAAACAGATATTAAAAGTAAAACAAGTGAAGTCTGGCACTTAACTTTGCTCGCGACTCGAGAATGGCTGAACGGAAAAGACTCCTCCTCCTGCTGCTAAGCGTCACCGCACCACAGTTGGGCCGGTCTCCATCATCCACTCAGAGTACCACTGGTGAGCGCACACACAGAATTTGTAGCTTGTCCGGTCAGTTAAAAATATTAATTGTGAAATCGCCTTGTAATCGGAAGCATACAAGCCAGTTAGCTTGAAAAGTAAATAAAGTTTCAGACGTGCTGCGTGATGATGTGTTCAGATTGGCTCAGTAAAACGACAATTAGGTTATCATGATGCATTCAAGTGTAACGTAAAGAAAACGGGAAATTTAGTTTTTGGCGAGAAACATGAGTAATACAGTTGTATATTGCTCTAACTATTTTAGAATATATAATTAAACTACTGATGCCAACATTTATTAAAAATTACATTTAATTTAAAATACAATTATTTATTTGTTAAATATTTTCCTAATCACTAAAAAACATGATGAAAAGTGACAGTAGACAATACATTAACCAACAATTGTGAAAATATATTCTAGTTAGTTTTATGTCATTTCAAGTGGCCTATTACATTAGCCATGTTTATTGAAGGCTAGAAACGTTTTTGTTATGCTCACTTGTTAAGCAATAAAAGCAATACCAGTTCTGTTAAAAAAATTTGTTGCATCGTCTTTCCACCAAATAACAGAAAAGTATCGATAGTGGTATCGATAAAGACCTCGGATCGATAAGGAGTATAGATAAAGGTATCGATATCAATAAATATTAACGATGATACCCATCCCTATCCACAGGCCTGCCAGGAGTCCTTCCTAGTCTGGAAAAATAGTCTACTGCTATATAAGACCCTTAAAATTCTCATATCTGTGGGATTTCTACTGTTAATATTCCTAGGTATCTTTTTTAATACAGTTGCTTGAAACTCACCCAGAGCCATAGCTCTGTTGAACCGCCCATTCCACCTGTTCTTAGCAGGGATAATTTTATGAGGGTCCTTTATAAATAAAGGATCTTATTAAAAATGAGATCATTAGCACTCCTCTATCTGCGATTGGTTTGTCTCTGAAGGGTGGGGCAGCATCTGAGGTAGTCATATAATCTGAACCGGGCTTAAACTGCTTTGATCCAGTTGAACTTTCAGAGTTAGCAAAATTATTGTCTTAATCTAAGCCTTCAACTTGGATGTTAGATCCAGTTCCAACCAGGTTATTTAAGGAGGTATTCCCTTTGATCTCCTCCCTCCATCTTAGATGTGATTAATCTATCTCTGTTACAGGGATATGTACCTAAAGCTTTTAGGGTTGCTGTAATGAAACCTCTGCTTAAGAAACCGTCTCTTGACCCAGATGACTTGGTCAATTATAGACCTATATCCAATCTTCCTTTCTGATCTAAAATTCTTGAGAAAGTAGTTGCCAAACAAGTTTGCGACTTCCACCACTTAATGAACTTTTGAAGAGTTTAAATCTGGCTTTAGAGCTCATCATCATAGCACTGAAACAGCTTTGATGAAAGTCACCAATGATATTCTCATGGGGTTGTGTGTGTGTGTGGGGGGGATCATATTTGTAATTAAATATAACTAGGTATACGTCATCAGCGTCGCCAACAGCGCTATGATTTCAGCACAGCCACCAGCATAGCGATCAGACGATAACTGATCTGTACAATGAAAATAGCTGCATGAGCTGGAACGCTGTAGAAAGCAACAATATTTATACAATAATGACCATTATTTATTTGGGGGCAAATATAACTCAAGCGATCTCTCCTCTCTCTCCTCTGCTGCAGACACGCAGACGGCATGTGAGACTGCAGTTAAGTTGGCAATAAATTCACAGATTCGGCTTTTACGGATTAATAACTCGTCGGCGGATTATTTATACTACAAAACAGACACTAGAGCAAGGCAGACAGTGAGCTACAACCATAGTTTCCTAAAAGCGAGTCTCCTATCATGCTGGGAGAATTACATTGGACCCTTTGGGGAGCTCACTGCTCCAAAAATGCTCAAGGGGAGCGAGCTCTGCAAGTTGCAAAATAATCAGAGAGAAATAATCAAAATCGTCACAGAGGAGAGGTGGATTATTATCACATTTATTGGATTCAAAAATAATACTTTTCTGAGGAATTTCCAAAAACCTAAATGACAAATGGCACCACTATTCTATTATTGTCAGGGTTAGTTAAGGTATGAGGACCCAAACGCAGAGGCAGAGAGGCTGAGGAGATTTCTGGGGTTTTAATGGGGCAAAAACAGCAACAAAGGCAGGAATCCAAAAATCCAACTAATAATGAAAAGCAAACCAGAACTGAGGAGACATCTGGGGAAACCAAAACACGAGGAGCCAGGGAGAGACGAGGAGGAGATAGACCACAGCATGGGAGGACAGCAAAGACAAGGAACCAACAAAGAGTGAGAGCAGAGGGAGAGCATATATAGCTGACAGAGACAAAGGGAGGGCTAACAAGCTGACAAGGAGCAGGTGTGAGAGGAGACAACGAGGAGCCAAGGGGAAAGGAACACACACAAGAGGGCAACAGAGGACAACAGAAAAAACATGAGAACTAACATAAATCTAGAAATTACAACAAAACTGGAATTAAACCAATAAATCTAGAAAACAAGGAGCAAAGTAAAGAACAACAGAACCAAGACCATGACAATTATTAGAATAAGTATAAAATGAGCAATGACTCTAGATGACTATAGATCATTGTACATGCCTTCAAACTTGTAGGATACATAGATAACCTCATCTGGATCAGACTACAACTCTTACTTTGGGAAAATGTGCTAAACTCTATTCATTATTCATACTCTTTTCATTGTTATGATAAGTATATAAAAGCCAATAATTACTTATGACTTAGACAGATTTATTTTGTCATTTAGCAAACAACAAGTGTAAACAAAAGTAAATTTCGCTTACTGAACATGCTCTAGACAATTTCATATTTTAAAGTGCAGCCTTGAAAAACAGTAATAAATACATTTAAAAAAATAGTTATATAAACATATGACTGTATATTTACAGTTTTAACATTATTTTTTTCTCTTACTTTGGGAAGATAGGCCAAACTTGTATTTTGGAGATTTATTCATTGTTATTATAAGCATACATGTAATAGCCAATAATTACACTATAGATCATTGTAGTACCACCAAAACTTGTAGCACACATAGATAAACCTCATTTAGTTCATACTACAACTACTTATTTTTGGATTATGTGCTAAACTCTATTTTTTTAAAGATATTTTTCATTACGTTATTCTAAGCAGGCCAGGTGTGTAATCTCTGCAACAGGAACCACAGCACTGAGTATTGTGTGTGCGCTGCACAAAGTATACCTGTCGTACATGCAGGAAGGACTCACCTTGGGTTTTTAGAAACTGCTAAATGGGACAATTGTAGCTTCATATGTAGAGCTTTTCTTTGGGTGGAATAAATGTTACTGCAATACTGAAATCATACTGTTTGTCATTATCTAAGCTGAAATGTTGAATGATGTGAAAAGGTGAGAACAGACAAAATACAATTATTCTCTATGTTGTTCTTTTCCACATAGTGAGCTTTGCAATATAAATGAGTCTGTTGGTGAATGGACAATATAAATAGGCTCTGCCTTGCCCTGTTGGAAAAGCATGGCTATGACCTGTTCTCAGCTCAGGAACTAGGGCCCGTATGATATCTGGTTGTTCAATAGGTTTGCCTAAATAAAAGATTTAGATATGAATTATCAAGATATTCCTGCAAAAAGGTCTGATGTTGCTGGGGAAGGTAATGAAAAGTGTTTGGAGCATGCTCTGGTTCTGATGCCAGTTTGTTTCAGTCTTTATCCAGGCCCCGTCCACATGAAGTCAAAACTAACAATTTAAATGCTATTATTTTCCAGAACGTTTGTCTTAAAGACGGAGACGATAAATAAATGTGAGCGTCCACATGAATGCATGAAAACGCTTGCAAAATGTATGCCAGGCCTGTAAGTGGCGCTGTGGTGCCAAAGCAAAAAATAGTCAACGTAAATGTTGGGCATGCGCACTAATATTTATACATGGTTGCCCCTGGCGGGTCCATTTTCGTGGGTTCAGTCAAATTCAGGTGCTGAACTATGTGGTCGATATTGCTCTGTTCTTTCCTGGAGATATTCCAGAAGAAGAAGATTCTGTTGTAAGCCCGACAGCAGGGTGAGTAGCATTAGCAGCAACCATTCAACACAGTACGGGGCGCCCCATTGTTGTTGTGATACTGTGTCGCCGCGATGCGTGTTTAGAGTAGCGTATCGCTTAAGACGCATGCAGTAAAAAAATGCGTTAGAGTTTAAAGATGGAAACGCCAAAACGGCGCTTCAAAAAATCTTCCCACTCCCTGAAGGCTGAATAAAAAAAATCAAGCATAGACCCCCTGGGACGCTGGCATTCATTATGGATGACGAGGCTGGTTTGGTGAAAAATTAGTGAATTTAGGCCCCGTCCACACGTAAGTCAAAACGAACACGAAACGCTGATATTTTCCAAAACATTTGCCGTAAAGACGGGAGACGTAAAATAAATGTGATCGTCCACACGAAATGCATGAAAACGCTGCAAAATGTATGCCAGGCCTGTAAGTGGCGCTTGTGGTGCCAAAGCAAAAATAAGCGACGAAATGTTGGGCATGCGCACTAATATTTATACATGGTTGCCCTGCGGGTCCATTTTCGTGGTTAAGCCAAATTCAGGTGCTGAACCATGTGGTCGATATTGCTCTGTTCTTCCTGGAGATATTCCAGAAGAAGAAGATTCTGTTGTAAGCCCGACAGCAGGGTGAGTAGCATGAGCAGCAACCTATCTGCACCACAGTACGGCGCCATTGTTGTTGTGATACTGTGTCGCTGCATGCGAAGCTTAGGAGGCCGACGCTTATGACGCATGTGTGTAAAAAAAAATGCTGGTTAGAGCTTTAAAGATGGAAACGCCAAAACGGTGTTTCAAAAATCTTCCCACTCTGAAGGCTGAATAAAAAAAAGATTGTTTACAGACCCCAAACGCCGTAGCTTCAGATGGATGAGAGGCTGGTTTGGTGAAAAATTAGTGAATTTAGGACCCGGCCCAATAATCGAAGTCAAAACGAACACGCAAACGCTGATATTTTCCAAAAACATTTGCCGTGAAAGACGGAGACGAAAATAAATGTGATCGCCCACACTAATGCATGAAAACGCTGCAAAATGTATGCCAGGCCTGTAAGTGGCGCCTGTGGTGCCAAAGCAAAAAATAGCGCTTACCTAAAATGTTGGGCACTAATATTTATATATGGTTGCCCTCATGCGGGTCCATTTTCGTGGTTCCGGCCAAATTCAGGTGCTGAAACTATGTGGTCGATATTGCTCTGTTCTTCCTGAGATATTCCAGAAGAAGAAGATTCTGTTGTAAGCCCGACAGCAGGGTGAGTAGCATGAGCAGCAACCATTCAACACAGTACGGCGTCCATTGTTGTTGTGATACTGTGTCGCCGCGATGCGCAGCTTTAGAGGCGACGCCATGACGCACGACATGCGGTAAAAAAGTATAGCGTTAGAGCTGCAAGATGGAAATCGCTAAAACGGCGTTTCAAATCTTTCCACTCTGTAAGGCTGAATAAAAAAAAGATCGCTTACAGACCCCCGAAACGCCAGCTTCGTGAGGATGGATGAGAGGCTGGTTTGGTGAAAAAAATTTGTGCTGCTTAGGCCAGGGTTCGCCTCGTGGTGGACAGGGCCTCAGGCCAGGGTTTGACTTCTGGTGGACGGTGGGGCCCCAGTCTCCTGTAGAAGGACTGGTCACATCACAGGTTATTAGCATTACAACAAGGACAGTTAGCAAGGTAGAGTGAATACACAAACTTGAAGAGGGGAGGGGGAATTCTCCGGGACATCTAGTGTTAAAACCCACTGGGTTGCCAGCAGTGTTGGGTAGTAACGGATTACATGTAACGACTTTACGTAATTTGATTACAAAAAAAGAGTAACTGTAATTCGTTACAGTTACAATGAGAAAATATGTAATTCAGTTAGTTACATCCGAAAATATTAAGAATTACAAATTTAGTTACATTTTTTAAAAAATATAAAGAAAAACCTTTGCGAAATATGTAATGATATTTTATTGCTTCGCGCCCTGTATCGCCGTTTCCCGCTACGGCTCCTTGTCTCTATCATATTTGCCACTCTGATGATCCATCCTGTGCTGGTGGAGCCTCCTTGAGGAACAGCAAGCGAGTGGACGGTTCTATTTCAGCTCAAGCAGCGCGATCAAACAGTGATGTAAGTAGTAGTGCCGCTATGTCTGCTTTGCAATAAAAAAACTAAACAAACTGTTGTCAACGTCCAGGACATCCAACACCAACCTGAGAACTCACATTCAGGTGAATCACTAATTTCCCTCCTGCAGTATGCAAGGAGGGAAATTAGAGTTTAATAAGGTGACCGCTGTAGGAAAGAAGTGGTTTCTGAACCTGCTTGTGTTAGTCTGCAAACTGCGTAAATGGTAGAGCCTGGGGGAGGAACAGAAAGAGTATGGCCCGATGAGAGGAGTCTGAGAAAATCTTCCATGCCTGGTGCTGGCATCTCTTCTTGTGGACATCCTGTGATTGCCTGTCAGCAGTTCCCTCTCAGCTTAGTGCTTTTTTAAGGTTCACATTCAGTTCTCAAAAATTAAATGTTAAACATGGGTCAATACTCATTAAAACCTTAAAGTAATCAAAAAGTAATCAAAAGTAATTAGTTACATTACTTTTTAAAAGGTAACTTGTAATGTAACGGATTACATTTTTAAAGTAACTTACCCAGTTAGACCAACTGGGGATAATCTCATTAGGTAACATCGTGTTCAGATTGGACTCACTTGATGAGATGACTGGAGTCTGGTGTGCTATTGTTTGGTTGGAAAGAAAACCTGCAGCCACATGACCCTTTCTGGAAAATAATGTTTGACATCCCTGCACTAGGCTATACCAAAAATATTTTTCACCAGCCGCCACTGCTGTGGAGTACCACAGGAATCACAGGGATCAGTTAGGTCCAATTCTCTTTACTTTATACATGCTCCCAATTGGTAGAGTTATAAGACAGCATTGATTAATTTCCACTGTTATGTTGATGATACCCAGCTATATCTGTCTATAATCCAGATGAAGCTAACCCATTACATAGATTACAGGCATGTCTGAAGACATAAAAACCTGGATGACTCTTAACTTTCTGCTTCTGAATGCAGACAAAAACAGAAGTTATAGTCTTTGGACCAGAGTCTCTGAAAAAAGAAGCTGATTAGTCAGTCACTTCATTTGGATGGGATTAAACTGATTTCAGATAATAAAGTAAAAAAATCTTGGTGTTGTTTTTGATCAGGACCTGTCATTTAAATCCCAGATCAAAAGAGGTTTCTAGAATTTCCTTCTTTCATCTGAGGAATATTGCTAAAATGAGCAATCTCCTGTCCAGGGGTGATGCTGAGAAACTAGTCCATGCATTTGTTACTTCAAGGCTGGACTATTGTAATTTTTACTATCAGGAAGTCCACAAACTGTAGTTAAAAGCCTTCAGCTGATCCAAAATGCTGCAGCCAGAGTTCTGATGAAAATGAAAAGAGAGATCATATCTCTCCTATCCTGGCTTCTCTTCATTGGCTTCCTGTTAAATCCAGAATAGAATTTAAAATCCTCCTTCTCACATATAAAAGCCTTAAATGGCCAAGCTCCATCTGATATCAGAGATCTGATTGTTCCCAATGTTCCTAACAGAGCACTTCGCCTAAGCTCAATCTGCAGGTTTACTAGTGCCTTCCTAGAATTTCTAAGCAAGTAGGTTCTGGGAGGATTCCTCTTTTAGGGATTAGACTCTTTCTGACATGGGTTTGACCTCTTCTCATGAGCATGCTTCATTCTATCTGGGTACTCCAGCTTCCTCCACAGTCCAAAACATACTGTTAGGTTAAGTGGCTTCTCTAAATTCTCCTTAGAAATATGTGTGAATGCTTGTTTGTCCTGTGTGTGTTTCTAGGCCCTGTGATCCTAACAGCTGCCTTGCAGCAAGAAGGCTGTTCTGGAGTTAGATTCCAGGCCCTGAGTCTTTCTGCATGGAGTTGGATGTATGTTCTCCCTGCAGCTATGCATTTCAGGAGAATCTCTAGCCGGGTACTTGCCAGCTTCCTCCCACAGTCCAAAAACATGACTGTTAGAAGTTAATTGGCTTCTAAATTGTCCTTAGTGTGTGAGTGTGTGAGTGAATGGTTGTTTGTCCTGTTTGTCTCTGTGTTGCAGTTCCATGCGATGGCACAGTATTCAACCTGTCCAGGGTGGACCCCGCCTCCCTCCCATTGACAGCTGGAGATAGGCACCAGCACCCCTTGCAACCCCAATTGGGACAAGCGTGTCAGATAATGGATGTATTTAGATTGTACCTTGCAGCTATGCATTTCAGTGAGAATGCTCACAATGGAAGAAACGCTTGTGTTTCCAAAGGTCAAAATGTTACATAGTCAAAAAAATGAAGACAAAGCCAACAATTTGTACGTTTAAAATGTATGTATTTTTTGGTATAAAAACTTGTGCAACAATTTAGTGGGAATAAGGTATTTAACTATTACCTCTAGTTAAATAAATGGAGAACATCGGCATTTTATTTTTGTTTATAAGGGCTCTGGTTTCTAAAGGGATCTGAGGTTAATAAAGGGCTCTGGTTTTAAAAGGGCTCTGGTTTTCTAAAGGGGCTCTGGTTTATAAAGGGCTCCTAGTTTATAAAGAGGCTCTGGTTTAGCAAGAAGTCAGGTTTATAAAGGGCTCTGGTTTATAAGGCAATACTACAGGTCTTTATTTCTAATGGGATCTGGTTTATAAAGGGCTTTTGGTTTATATCGGGCTCTGGTTTATAAAGGGGCTCTGGTTTATAACGGGCTCTGGTTTTATAAAGGGCTCTGGTTTATAACGGGCTCTGGTTTATAAGGGCTCTGGTTTATAAAGGGCTCTGGTTTATAAAGGGGCTCTGGTTTTATAACAAGGACTAACAGGCTCTGGTTTATAAAGGGCTCTGGTTTATAACAGGCTCTTGGTTTATAAAGGGCTCTGGTTTATAATAATGGGCTCTGGTTTTATAACCTCTGGTTTATAACAGGCTCTGGTTTATAAAGGGCTCTGGTTTATAGCAGGCTCTGGTTTACTAATGAGGCTCTGGTTTATAACAGGGCTCTGGTTTATAAGGGGCTCTGCTCAGGTTTTATAAAGGGCTCTGGTTTATAACGGGCTCTGGTTTATAAAGAGGGCTCTGGTTTATAAAAGGGCTCTAGTTTTATAAACAGGCTCTGGTTTTATAACGGGCTCTGGTTTTATAATAGGCTCTGGTTTATAAAGGGCTCTGGTTTATAAAGGGCTCTGGTTTATAAAAGGGCTCTGGTTTATAATAGGCTCTGGTTTATAATAGGCTCTGGTTTATAAAAAGGGCTCTGGTTTATAACGGGCTCTGGTTTATAAAGGAAGGGCTTTGGTTTTATAACGGGCTCTGGTTTATAAAGGGCCTGGTTTATAATAGGCTCTGGTTTATAAAGGGGCTCTGGTTTATAAAGGGCTGGTTTATAACGGGCTCTCTGGTTTATAAGAGGCTCTGGTTTTAAATAAGCTTTGGTTTATAAAGGGCTCTGGTTTATAACAGGCTCTGGTTTTCAATAAAGGGCTCTGGTTTATAACAGAGCTCTGGTTTATAAAGAGGCTCTGGTTTTATAGCGAGGCTCTGGTTTATAAAGGGCTCTGGTTTTATAACTTTAAGGGCTCTGATTTATAAAGGGCTCTGGTTTTATAAAGGGGCTCTGGTTTTATAACGGCTCTGGTCTAGTGATTCCTGTTCAAGCCCCAGGACTTGTGTGCTCAGCTTCCCAGAACTTCCAGGGAGGATGCTTATTAAGCTGAGCATGTGTCACGGTTCAGTCGAGGGGGCGGTGTCTGAACCCGACATACTGCCCTGGTGTTTCTGGAAACTCCCTCCGTATGGGCAGCACCACAGAAAAGGGCATCACAACATGGATACTTCACCCAAGGAATCCCAGCACCAGCTCACAGATCATCACCAGCAAGTCAAGTGTCTGCATTGCCTTCAAATCAAAGTGGAAAGGCACCGTTTTAAAGGAAATTTTTATTTTTTAAACATTTTATATATTTGGTATAACAGTGTAGGATTGTGTTAAAACAAAGTAAAGTTTGTAATTTTGCTGTTTGCATCAAACTGCATTTTCTGTGACCTGCTCAACTAATAATGAATGTCCATTCATCCATCTTCTTACACGCTTAATCCCAAGCAGGGTTGGCGAGGGTTGCTGGTGCCTATCTCCAGCAGTCAATGGGCGGGAGGCAGGGTCCACCCTGGACAGGTTGCCAGTCCATCACAGGGGCACACAGAGACAAACAGGACAAACAACCATTCACACTACACTCACACCTAAGGAGAGTCTAGAGAAGCCAATTAACCTAACAGTCATGTTTTTGGACTGCGGGAGGAAGCTGGAGTACCCTGGAGAGAACCCGGCATGCTCAGGGTGAACATGGCAAACTCCATGCAGAAAGACACAGGCTGGGAATTGAACAGGAACCTTCTTGCTGCAAGGCAGCAGTGCTACCGACTGCTCCACTGAGCAGCCCCAATGATAATGCATGTATATTGGCTAAAAACATTTATTTATAGTATAAAGCTGGTAAAAGTTTTCCTCACCTTTCCATTTTCTCTTAATCTCAACTGCCCATGGTCAGCATCAATCAACATCTGTAGATGTTCATTGCATTTTGTAAAACGCACAGTGGCTCAAGGCCAGGATGGCCAGTCATACAGGTTATGTTCTCAGAACCTTGATCATTCTTCTCATGACCTGTAAAAACAAATATAAAGAACATGCTGTTGTTCAGTCATTTTGAATGAACAGAAAGCACTAATTAACATGAGTAAATTGTAAAAACTGGTTTTTCCTTAGATAGAAACTTTGTATCAATTTGACTGCATGATCTGGTTGAACTGTAAAGTGCCTTGAGGATGATGTGTTGGGAATTTGGCGCTATATAAATAAATTGAATTGAAATTGATTTAAATATCTTCAGCTTTAGTTACCTGGCCGTGCTTCCTGTTAACATATACCTTTTTCTCTCTACTGAGGCATGCGTTCACATTTTCCACACACACACACCTGGCAAGGGGAGATAGATGTAAATGTAATTTCACATATGGAACAAGGAAGTAATTATCTCATAATCAGACATAATCAGCAGAATAGTCAGCCAACTGCTGATTAGGTCATCTGGTTATGGGATTATTACCTTTGTTTATGTAATATGTACAACAGGACAGCGTACAGTTAGCTAAGAGCCTACTATTTATAAAGAGGCAGTTTGTAAGTTTATCTTTTCTGAAATGAGTAGCCGTTGCATCACGGCCATAACATACTGAACTGGAAATACGAAAACAGTCTCTTGGCCAGCTAACTGGACGTGTTGTTGTAAGATATTACTACTAATGTTGCGTGGAAAATAATGTAGGTAACTCCTAAATCAGAAGACCCATTTAGCAGGACAGAACGGTAACATTATACTGAGTGAAACCAGAGCATAGACTACTTTCCTTGTGAGCTTCACTCATTTCATTATATGAAATCAATGCTATGATCTGCACACTGCATATTGGCTATACAGACTTTTAGCATTAACTGGACGTCTTGACAAAAAATGCACAAGGGTACATGTTGTAAAAACATTTTTGTGTGTGCCAATGAATAACTGTTATGCTGCTTACAAAGTTTACATAAGACTAATACAACGTTATGCTTAAGCAGGCTATGACACAAAAGCATTAGTGAGGCTGGATTACATTAGCATTACACAGCTAGCGTGAAAAAGTTCTAAGATACAAATGATAAATGAAAAAACTTACCATTCTAAAGGTAGTCATTTCTAATCTAATGGCAACTGGTTGCTCCTCTACATCCAGATTCTTCCTCTCTTGATTCTGGCTGATATAGGCTATATATGGTTCAACATACATGTGTGTCCATATCAACAATCCTGGAAATGTTTCAGTGAGTGAGTGCTTGTTGCTATGATGCGTCTTTGCTCAGCAGCTTGGCTCGTTGTAAACCAACCAATCAGAGCACAGCTCATCTAAATATTCATGATCAAACCATAAAAGGAAGAAAAGCTGTGTGTTTTGCATTCTAGGGCTTTTAACCAGGCTTGCATTAGGGCTCATAGAACAGCTAATAGGACATTTTCAGCCCAACCAATGTTACACACCCTATTAGAGACCTGAAGGACCAGATACCTTATAGAATCATTCTATCACCCTATTAGAGAGACCTGAAGGACCAGATACCTATATAGAATCATTCTATCACCCTATTAGAGACCTGAAGGACCAGATACCCTATAGAATCATTCTATCACCCTATTAGAGACCTGAAGGACCAGATACCCTATAGAATCATTCTATCACCCTATTAGAGACCTGAAGGACCAGATACCTATAGAATCATTCTATCACCCTATTAGAGACCTGAAGGACCAGATACCTATAGAATCATTCTATCACCCTATTAGAGACCTGAAGGACCAGATACCCCCTATAGAATCATTCTATCACCCTAGTAGTAGAGACCTGAAGGACCAGATGCCTATAGAATCATTCTATCACCCTATTAGAGACCTGAAGGACCAGATACCCCTATAGAATCATTCTATCACCCTATTAGAGACCTGAAGGACCAGATACCCTATAGAATCATTCTATCACCCTATTAGAGACCTGAAGGACCAGATACCCTATAGAATCATTCTATCACCCTATTAGAGGCCTGAAGGACCAGATACCCTATAGAATCATTCTATCACCCTATTAGAGACCTGAAGGACCAGATACCCTATAGAATCATTCTATCACCCTATTAGAGACCTGAAGGACCAGATACCCTATAGAATCATTCTATCACCCTATTAGAGACCTGAAGGACCAGATACCCTATAGAATCATTCTATCACCCTATTAGAGACCTGAAGGACCAGATACCCTATAGAATCATTCTATCACCCTATTAGAGACCTGAAGGACCAGACATACCCTATAGAATCATTCTATCACCCTATTAGAGACCTGAAGGACCAGATACCCTATAGAATCATTCTATCACCCTATTAGAGACCCTGAAGGACCAGATACCCTATAGAATCATTCTATCACCCTATTAGAGACCTGTTCTGCACCTAGGACAGGACCAGATACCCTATAGAATCATTCTATCACCCTATTAGAGACCTGAAGGACCAGATACCCTATAGAGAATCATTCTATCACCCTATTAGAGACCTGAAGGACCAGATACCCTATAGAATCATTCTATCACCCCTATTAGAGACCTGAAGGACCAGATACCCTATAGAATCATTCTATCACCCTATTAGAGACCTGAAGGACCAGATACCCTATAGAATCATTCTATCACCCTATTAGAGACCTGAAGGACCAGATACCCTATAGAATCATTCTATCACCCTATTATTAAGAACCTGAAGGACCAGATACCTATAGAATCAGTCATTCTTTCCCCTCTTTTAGAGACATGGGGGAACCAGCTATCTGACGGGGTCATTTCCTAGTCCGTCGAATAGCGTTCCCCTAAATGTCCAGATGCCCTATAAAGTCATGCAATAAATGCTAAACTCTCAGCAGGTTCTTGCATTCTTTGTCGTCCGAATCTATTCTAGCTGGCTATTGGAAACCTGACGGACCCAGATAGGTGGGAGAATGGGTCTATGAGGGTTACGGGGGCAAGAGGGGCGAGAAACGCAAAAGTAACGTAATAGTTACTTTTACTAGTAACTAGTTACCCAAGATATTGTGGAGTAACTCAGTTACTAACTCAGTTACTAACTTTTTGGGAGAAGATAACCTATAGAATCATTCTATAAGTAATTGCTTTTCACAAGTAACTTTCCCACCACTGAAGCATGCGTGTGTCACTCTCTGGGTACTCCTGGCTTCCTCCCACAGTCCAAAAACATGGTTCATTGGCTCACTCTAAATCCTCCTTAGGTGAGAATGAGTTAATGGTTGTTTGTCCTGTTTGTCTCTGTATTTCACCCTACTGATATGAACTGAAGACCTGTCAGGGTGGGTCATACTCTCACCCATTGACAGCTGGAGATGAACACTGGCACCCTCACCACCCAGCAGGGATAAAGCAGGATGGAAAATGGATAATTCTTTTTTTTAGTCACTTCAAATAAAAAAGCCCTTTAGCACATTTTTTCTGGTAGGAGGGATTTTTTCATTTGACTTCATTTTCTTTGTTTGAAAATGTTTTTTTATTGAAGAGGCTCTTTTTTTGGATTCTGTGTTGCAAGGCACAGTAGCCACTACACACGGATTAACCCCTAGCCCTAACCTCCTACCTGGAGCTAAACTTGAGAGATGAGCTCTTGAGTGACATGCGTCGGCCAGTGCCTTGCCTTTCACTCCCTGTGAAACTTTTATGAGATGGGTGACAGAATTAGGAGAATCATCGTGACACTAAAACCACACCTAACCCTAGCCCTATTTTTTTGCATTGCCGCACACACCTTTTTTCTTTTGTTGATTGAAAGGGTATTTTTGTTCAAGTTTTATATATATATATATATATATATATATATATATATATATATATTTAATAAAATAATAAAGACACAAATCTACCTCCATATTAAGTCCTTAAAACCACAGAGCATGTTAGGTTTCATTGCATCTGTTTCCTGAAGCGGATGCATGAAGAATTGTTTAACACTTAAACAACAAAAAAGGTAGAAAGGGATAAAGTGATACTTTACACACATCTCAAACCTGTTACACTGTTCAGTTGTTTTTCAAAATATTCGAATAGTGGGAAACCAGTTAGGTCAGTTTTTGCTTAATGCTGATGCTCTGGAAACACACTGTTATTTCATGAAACAGTCTTTCTGTAATACTCAAACTAATAATGAAACTAATTAAAATAAACTAATAAAATAAACTAATAATACAAATTTTTAACAACATTTACACAAACGTTCTTGTTTGTTTTTGGCTCCATCAGGTTATTTTGAATTTATATTATATGGAGCATTGTATAAAGTAATAACAATAGATTATATATATTAGAATTATTTTTCAAAATGAAACTCAAAATCTATATCTTTTTTTGCATGCATTTACATGGAAACCATTGAATTACACAGAAGAAAAAACTATGGATGTTTGCTGATCTTATTGTTGTCTGAAAAAGATGACGAAAGTAAAGTACAGGCAGGAGGCGTGGTTTACAGAGAAGAATAAATGTAGTCTGACTGCTGCTTCCTGGTACAGTGACATTTCTCCTTTCCTTGAATAACAGCAGTTTTCTTCTGCAATGGGTGACGGATTTATCATAGCAATAGACTTTGGGACAGCATTTACTGGATATGCCTTTAATATCAGTTCCAGAGGGAAAGAATGTGAACCTCTCTTGAAAAGATGGGGGAAAGAGTGTGGATTAGACACCCCAAAGACTCCAACCTGCATTTTATTTAATGAAGATAAAGAATTTCTTGGTTTTGGTTATGAAGCCCAAATGAAATTCAAGGACATGAGGGGAGAAGAAGCAAAGAAACATTATTTCTTTCAAGACTTCAAGATGGCTCTCTACAAGAAAGTAAGTACAGGACTTTATTGGACAGTTATGTGCTTTAATATTTACACTCATAAATGCTTCAATTTAAGTTAAACTTCAGCCTAATATTCACCTGCTGAGCATTGCATAATTATTCACTGCAATAGAGTCTTTTGTTGCAAAGTAAGAATAAAAAAACATTTTTAAACACATGGGTAGGCAATTACAATGATTTCTGCATATTACATCGGAGTTACTGGTGTTTAGTTAAGAGTTAATTTAATATACATTCTGATTAAGTTTGATAAAACTTTTTGACACCAGAAGACAACAAAAAGGAGACGTGATGTAGATCAATCATTTGGTTAAAAATGTTAACGTGAGAACATTAAAGGGAAATGTACAAAGCTGCAATCAAAAAACAATTTTTTTCTAAAAAATTTTGGTTAAAATGATTCAAAATACATCAGAAGTAAAATCACTGCTCATACAACTGCACTGCTGTATGTAAGATCTAAACAAACATTTCCAGAAACTCAGTGATCTGGAGATTAAAGATGCCAACGGGAAATCTATGGAGGCACTAAAAGTTTTCTCAGAGTCCCTGAGATTCCTGAAGTATGATGCTCTAAAAACCATCAGTTCCAACACTGGGGGGAGAAGGTTCATTCCCTCTGACTTCACCTGGGTTCTCACTGTTCCTGCCATCTGGGATCCTTCAGCTAAACAGTTCATGAGAAAAGCTGCAAAACAGGTAAAACCAGATTTAACAGAGAACAATGACATGTTCAGAAAGAATAGAGTTGTTTTCTTTTAGGCAGGTATTGTAACAGAAGGACGGGAGAAGAAACTGCTTATTGCTCTGGAGCCAGAAGCTGCTTCTATCTGGTGTAAGAAGCTTCCACCAGACGGTTTCATCTTAAAGAACGACAGCAGAGAGTCACTGGATGTGTTTCCAGGGACTCGGTACGTTGTTGTGGACTGTGGAGGTAATGTCTCTGATTCTGAGTTATTGATTCAATTAGAAAGAATTTGTAACATCTTTACACACAAGAACATTATAAAAAATGATGGTTATTATTTGCAGTCTATTCTGAACTAAAACAAATGAATGTGAATAAATGTGGCTGTTTAAAAAATAAACCATCATTTTCTTATCTGTCCCTTTAAGGAGGAACTATTGACATGACTGTCCATGAAGTCCAGGATGGAGGAACCTTGAAGGAGCTGCACAAGGTCTCTGGAAACAACCTAGGAGGACAAACTGTGGACAGAAAATGTAAAGATTTTCTAAGAGAAATATTCCCTGATGGAGTCTGGGATGAATTTCAACAAAACTCTCCCAGTTCAGTGCAGAGAATCATGTATGAATTCACTCTTCTCAAACAAGTAGATACAGATATTCAGATCTTCCCCATATTCAAACTGATATCATTGGCTAAAGAAAAGTCAGGAAGGGAAAATTTCATCAAGTCAGACCTCGGTGCTTCCTGGGATGGTGAATACATCACAATCTCTCAAAATAGACTGAGGTCTTTCTTTGAAGAAAGTCTGAATGGCATCACCCAGATCCTGAGAGAAATCTTTAAATCTGTTCTCAACATTAATTACATTCTGTTAGTGGGGGGGTTCGCTCAGAGTAAAATACTGCAGCAGAACATTATTGATCAGTTTGGACGTCAGTGTGAAGTTCTGTGTCCTTTCAGAGCCCAGGAAGCGATTGTGAGGGGAGCTGTAGAGTACGGTAGAAACCCACAGATTGTTATTTCTCGTAAAAGTTCCTTTACTTATGGATTTGCTGTTTGTCAGAAGTTTGATAAGAGGAAACACAGGAAAGAAAAAAAATTCACAGCAGGAGGCGTGAAATACTGTAGAGATATTTTCAGTAAAATGGTGGAAGAAGGTGAGGATGTTGGATCAGAGGAAACCAGAGAGTTCATTTGTTCTCCAGCTAAAGCAGATCAGAGAAACATGACAATGAGATTCTACCGCTCATTAAGAAAAGATCCAGTGTATGTAGATGAGCGGGGAGTTTATGAGATTGGTTGTTTCAGTTAGTGAGACGTCTCTAGAGGGGGTTTAACAGAGGCTAGATAAATAAAGTTTGGCTCAACAGAGATAACAGCTACAGGAACCAACCAGCTTAGTGGAGAGAAACAAACAGTCACAATAGACTTCCTGACCACAGACAGAGAATGTGTCATTGATGAGGCAGATGATGAGATCAGTGATGGATCCAGTACTGCATTTTTCATAGAGGGTGATTAAACACCTTGAGGAACATGTCACTTTTCCATGAACTTCAAATGTGGCCAAGAACTTTAGAAACTGAATCAAAGTTAAATCACTTAAAGCATTTTAAAATAAAAGTACTTAAAAAAAAGTGACATGGGAGCTGGCTCGGAGCTCGTCTGCCTGGCTGTGTGTTTC
>JAGKQL010000070.1:0-18666 GCA_018398635.1 Cyprinodon brontotheroides | reverse complement strand
GTGAAATAGAGCCAGTTGAATCTCAGGAGGCTGAAAATATTGAGTTTGAATTTTGAAAGGTTGAATTTTTTTATATGCCGATCAAAAATTTAACTGAAAAATAAGTATTGAAAATGTAATCACTTTGAAATAGTAATGTGAATTTTTAGCTTGAAGAGAAAATAACAAATGAAATTTCAACTGTGTAGAAATAATGACAATGAATTTTTTTTAGGTCAAAAATGTGTTCTGAATATATTTGAACACTGAAACAGTAAGTACAAACATACAACATTTAAATTTCAGTGCATTTTTAATTCAAATCCCAGCGCACAGATTTCATTTCCATATAAAAGTCCATAGATAAGCCAGTGATTGTTATATAAGCCGCTAGGTCTAAAAAATGGGAAAAAGTCGTGGGCTTATAGTCCCAAAATTACGTATATCAAACTGGTCCTATAGTCACTATTACAGATGGAGTCATGTTATGAACGTAATTTCACCCTGGGATTATAAAAGTATTTGTGAATCTGATTAATTGTTGATGGGATCGATACTTGCACACTGCAAAAAATGTTAATCTAAATAAGTCATTTTTTCCTAAAATAAGTGCATTTTCTCTTGAACTGAGGTGGTAATTGAGACACTTTGCCAACAGAACAAGATAATTAACATTTATAATAATAAAAAAAATTGCATTGTCTTATTTCAAGTGCATTTTATCTAATTATCTCATTTCAAGAGTAAAAATACTCATTCCATTGGCAAATAATCTTATTTAGCTGCTCAAATTAAGGGTAAATACACTTAATTTAAGACATTATTACTTGTTTCTGGATCGTTTTTTGCCGTGCATTGACTGACAAGGGTCAGACAGTGAGCAGGTTTTCCACATAAGTTTATTATTTCACGGCAGCTTTTTTTTTGCCATTTAAGTGTTTCAACATTTGTTAATGCAATACGTTAAGTTTTGATTTATTTAACAGCAATGAGCCTACCCTGTTTCTGAGAGCAGCCAACATTAGTATATAGTGTAGTGGATGGATGTGTCAAACTGTTTTAATGCACATATTTAATCTACATTTTTATCAAAAATGTAATAAAATTTTTATCTGAGATTGATATTTTTTAACCCATCCAAAGGAAAACCATGCTAGGTTTACCCAACATGCTTTGATTCTGGTTGCTCCCAACATTTATTTAAATCTTTGATTAAATGGGATGGGATTTAGTCTTCTTCTTAACATGCTTTATGCAAAATTAGACTAACAATAAAATATGAGTTATTATTAATAATGAGTTATTATTTTTAATCTACTCTTCAGTAGCCTTAAAGGTACACATTACATTCTTAAACTCATCTATGGATTTTAGAGGCCAATATAAGTTAAATGAACCAGCATGGATATTTCCTTTTTGAGAAAAAAAAAAATTGAGAAAATAAACTGATATTGGATTTTACTCAGCAGTTTTTGGGTGTATGAAATATAATTTTCCTGACATAGTACCTGCTTGTAAATCTGTCCTTTCTCCAGCCTGTGAATTCTGTCCCACAGTAACACGCCTTTATCCGTCACCCGCCTGAAAGGTCTGCAGCAAAACAGAAAGCATACATTTTTAAAGGTTTGATTTCAAGTAAATGCAAGCTGTACGATTATTTCCATGCAGTTGCAGTAAATGTTGTATACAAAAAATACTTACTTTCTTCTGTCGTTAAAAAAACTAGGTTTATCAGCCTGGACAATAACAACGTCAAACAAATCTCTCCAATCTTTTCCTACAATGTAGCTCATTCCACGGTCCCTGAGGAAAACAAAGACATTATTCTTTAAAGTGAATTGATACCTCAAGATGTGATTTGGAGTACATTGTCACAGAGCTTTTAATTTTGCTACGCTGACATTTGCTACAAAATGAATAACAAATCTAAATATAACACGGTGTGTGTCAACCATAGAAAATAGCTACAATGCTAAGATATATTGGACTCTCATATTAGACACTTTCTTTTCATTGCTTTCTGCTAAAACTTACCTTTCACTGGCTCTTTTATGTCATTTTACCTTTAAGCACCATAAATATTAAAAGTTAGGAGACAGAAATGTATTTTGATGCATCTCTTTGAAAATGATGGACTGAAGTGGGGATGCACGATATAATCGGCCCCTATCTGTATCGGCCTTAAAACTGAATATCGGACATCGGCCACCCCACTGATATTTAACCCTATATTTGATCAGCTTCTGAGTTTCTAAAGTCTATAAAAAAAAAAAAAATACTACTTCTTCTCAAAAACTTCTTTTTTACAGACTTAAAAACTTCTAAAGACGCAGGAAAAATATTGGATACATTTAAAATATCACAATATCTTCATATGCTGATATATTTGCCATTTAAAAACACCATACGTAATCTCTTTTTCTAATGAAATATTGCTATATGTCATGGTTATGCGCTACGAAATCCCCGAAAATTCCGCCAAGAAATTTTCGCCAAGGCTTTTTATATGTTGATATATATTGAGGCGGTATCGATCTATTTAACTAACAAAAAAATCTCACAAGAATTTGCAAAAAGAATATCACGAGAGTTTGTAACAGAGCGATGAAATTTCAATGAGATTTTGAAAGTAAAATAGATCCATACAGCGTTTTTAAAATCAATTTGATATCAGCATATGAAAATATATTTGGAGTATATTATTTTTCAAAGTGTCAGAAATGGATAATAAAACTGCTATTTTCAATGACTACTTATTTTGTCCAGCTTTAACATCGGTATCGATATCGGTTATCGGCTACATGAGTTTTAAAATATATACGGCATATCGGATATCAAGCCAAAATCCCAATATCGATTGCATCCCTAGACTGAAGGATGTGGCATTAAATGAGCAAAGATAATAAAATAGCAATGTAACTAAAGAACCAACTCCTACTCCATATATTCTATCAACTAGAAAGAGCTGTAAAGTTGAATATGTCAGTTCAGCTCAGATTACACCTCAGGAACAGCTCTCAAATCTGGATTTAAGCAATAGCTACCAAAAGGTAAAAGAAATAAAATGGTTCAAAATGATATCAACATTAATGCAAGATAACAAGACAATATTTATCCACAAAAAGCCTAAGAAATCTATCTGAAAATCAGCCCCGTTTAGTCTTTACCACCGACCAGATCAGAGAATAACAGATCTATTTAAAGGACGGATGCTGCTGCTTAAAACTGACCTTTACTTCTGTCTTTTTTTGGACAAAAACACTCTGACATGGCTTACAGGCTGTATTCATGATACAAGATGGAAAGTATTTATTGTATATTTATTGAGAGGTCATCATCGCAAAAGACAAAAGCAAAATGTCAAAACAGATTTGATAGATGAACAAAGAAAGGGGGGTGTATTATCGTCCAAACTTTCCCCAGTGGGAAATATTTCTTCTAATAACAAAGAAGGCAAATTCACCCATGTTGTAATTTATACAACGCTCTCAGAACAATGTATCACTGTTTGGCACTTTCCCCTTTTTTCCCTTTTTTATGGTCTTTTTATAGATGTTCACAAACTTCCAATAAACAGCCGATCTTCAACCCTCACACTCAGGATGCGCTGAGTGTTTGAGATGAATGCTCCAGCCCAATGTGTTCACACAGCAGAATTCAAAAAGCAAGTTTGCTAAAGTGTCTAAGATAAATAAATAAAAAAAAAAAGAGCAAGCTTCCCAACATGCATAAAGCACTCAGAAAATAGAACAGCTAAAATATAAGAGCAAGCTAACTCAACACGGGTCAAAAGCTATTAAAATATATACAGTTTTAAAATAAGACTTAAAAGCAGGAAGCTAAGATTATTGCCTTCCCTCCTTGGCAGCCAAGGGGCAGAGATGGCTGCTAATCCCATTTATTTAAGCCAGGGAGACACATAAAACATGCAGGTAGGTCCCAAAAGCCAAGAGTCTTGCAATTTGTTTGTTTACATTAAAATATTCTCGTTTTACAAAGACAAATAGTCATAAAAGCGTTTGAATCTTATATGCTGTTACGGCCCCTGGTCCTTAAAGGGAATAATAGTAATACCTCAAATAGTTGATTAGCATTTACTTTCATGCTGAATACCGTTTCGGTACTTTTGTTCACGAGGCTATTTGCCCAGCGACATTCGCGGCGTTCATAAAGATATCATCAAACGCAACATTTCCATATCTGCCCACGTATTCTTGCTGTCCTGAGTGGTAGCATCCAGATATTTTAGGTCTAAAATGCAAGTTATTTAGAATGTCTTTTAGGAGTCCACAACCACGTGGTGTATTCCTTTGATAGCTGCTAGATCAATGTATCACAACGCTTATGCAGTCGGCAAGATCCACAAACCAGATGGAACTAAGCGTCCAGCGCCTGTTTTAGAGCATAAACCGTAGTGTATAGGAAATCCTGTTTACTCTACTGCGTTCTAAGAAAACAACGAAAAGAAAAAATGTCTGAGCAGACAGAACCAGATGAAAGTGCGAAGAGCATGAGCGTCTGCTCTGCCAATAGCTGAATGCGCTGGTTTGGAAATGTGCGGCTTCCTGTGCAGGGAGCTCCGTGAACGCTTTCAGAAAATCCCATATATTAATTCACTGTTTATGCTCTAAAACAGTTCTTAAATGAACTTTGTTTCGAAAAATTCTGGATGCTAGCCGGCTTAGGACACTTGGAATACATTGACGAAAGCAGTATGGAGGAATATCCTACACGCTAGGACTTTATGGACTCCTTCTGCCTCAGTCGGCCATAGACCTAACCATTATTTGAAACCGGGCAGCAGAGACAGCAAGAATGCCTCCCAGACTCCAGAGATGCATTTGAGACACCAAAAAGTCAGCTCAGAGTCGTTGTTCAGGTATGGAGGTACTCCAGAAAATCTGTTAAAAGAGCTAATCAAAAATAATTTGGGTGTACTATATCCTTTTAAGACTGTGCAGGCTTGTTTTTGTTATGCAGGTTCAGCAGTGACAGAACACCTTCCTTGTTGGCTGCCTGAAGGCTGCAGAAGCTGTGACATCATTGGACCTGCAGAGGATTGTCAAGCCGATCAGATGTTGATGAGGCCAACCTGCACCATATAAAAGGCTCCTGAAAGCTTTCAATTGGGGGACAGCTAGTAGGAAGAGGTTTTGTTAAGCTGTTCCCCAATGCTTGGTAAGTGTGTTTAATAGTGATCGTGAGATGAAGCCCTCGCCGCGAGGCTTCTGAAACCGCTTTTGGCCAAATTGTTTCAACGTAATCCCCACAGTTCATGAGGCTTCATGTGAACATGTCAACACCTCACTGGTGGAAAGCAGAACTACAGTTTGTAATAAAATCTGTGATTGCATTTTGCATTTTTTCCCCCTTTTAAGTAAAATAGTAAAGTATAGTAAAATCTTTTCTAAGTTTTTTTTTAAGTGTAAATTTCTTAGAACAATCATTTAAGGTCGCACAGTGCTTCTGCCATTTTAGTGAAATAAACTCAAGCAGACAGTGAAAGTGTTTGTGCAAATTGGGCAAATGATGAGCAAAATGAAAGGTGTTACTCGTTTTTATTCAAACATGATTGTTTTTCCATGTTTTTTAGTTTTAATCAGGTTGGAAGTTATGTTTTCAACCAATCTATTTTTACAAAACAATGCAAATTAGTCTCTATCAGCCAAAAATAATTAAGTTTAATCGCAACTTTTAAAAGTCAAAGACAGGTCTTGAACCATCAAGCTCTAAAGTTGGAGTTCTAGCCAAATTAGCTTTAAGCTACTAGATTGGTTGTTTTTCCAACCAATCTATTCTTAGAATCTATCCAAACTTTATCCAGCCGACAGCAGCTCTCCTCCAAACTCCCACATCTTGACTGAAAACTGAGGCTCTTGAGATGCCTTTCAAAATTCTTGCACTTTCTGAACTACTTCCAGAAGCGGTCACGTGGTATCAAGGTAGCGAGGCCTCGGACGTCATCAATTTTGGCCCCTCCTCTAAATGAATCACGCCTCGACACACGCCTCGAAGCCTCGGTTCATCTCATAACATCAATAGTGTTTATAACTGTTTTGGTCAGTTTGAACTCTTTGCTCTCGCTTGTTCTGTATATTGTTTGAATCTGCTTTAGGTAGACTTTGTACACACTAGAAGCTTGTGTTTGGGAGGTTCTGTGCTCCCTTTGTCTTTTCTTTTGGGTTGTTTTGAGTTTACCTTAGACTGACTTGTTTGGACATTTTGTAATTTAATTTGCACTAGGGATGGAACATTTTATGAAACCGTCCGAACCGTTCAGGTTCAACTGTCTCGGTTCGATTCGCGTGTGTTAGCGCTCGTGTTCATGCGCGCTGCTCCTTTTTTCTCATAGGCGTTTACACTCCAGAGCAGAAGGTGGCGTACTGTGACCAAACCAACCACCAGTAGTAAACAATAAGAAGAAGCGGCAAGCGTGGCGGGTGTAGCAGAAAAAATCAGCGCCGTTGTGGAGAATTATTGTGGGTATGGCGAGGGGAAGAACAGAGGAGTTGGAAGACATGGCGCCCAGCAGCACTTTTATAGGTCTGCTGTATGGGACCACTTTTGCATTTAGAGTGACCTCTGACGATGATGGCGGAAAAGAAAGTTGTGGATAAAAAGTGCAACAGTGTGCAAGCATTGTGCAACATGTGTTGTACTATACAAGACATAATAGATTTTCCTAACAATCAACATATACCCGAACTGAAAACCGTGACCACGAAAACTGTGAACCGAACCGAACCGTGGATTTTGTGAACCGTTTCACCCCTAATTTGCACTAGTAACCATTTCGCCCAGATTTATTTGCCCCTTTTCTTTTTGTTTTAATTGAGTTAAAGCTGTGATTATGTTTTGGTTTTGTGAAACCATCTTTTGCAATAATGAATTTTACATTCCACTTATTTTTTCTCTGGATGCATTTTTATAACCTGACAACAGCCAGATGCATGTCAGGCTCCGCCCAGCTCTACTCACATACATCTGGGAGCCCGCTCATTATAGAAAGTGATTTCCCCAACCGAATTTATGGTCTGTCCAATCAGGACGCAGGGTGGGTGTGTCCTGGAGTGGAGAAGCGACCATGAAATTCCAACAACAATGGCGGCTCGCGTGAGGAAGCAAGCGTTAGCATTGATGCTGCTATTTCTTCTGTGTTGTCCAATCTATCTGATATTGTTTCATTAAAAGAATATCAGAGAACCGGCTTTGAAGGCTTTTGTTGGTGGAAACGATGTTTTCGCCCTTCTCCCGACCGGGGCAAGAACTTGATCTACCAAATGGCTCCTCCTCTCACAGCGTCACGGGTTAGCTTCGGTGTGAGTGGTTGAAATAGCACGTCAATAAAGATGACAGACAAGTGGCTTATCCAATCATAGAGCAAGGAGTTTTGATAAGGCCCAGCCTTCAGTAAAGGCAATTCCTATGGCGGGTTCCTTAGATGTATGTGAGTGGAGCTGGGCGGAGCGAGACATGCATCTGGCTGTTGTCAGGTTAGCATTTTTATGTTCCCTCCCCAAAACCCCTAGACTTTGGGTGCGTAACATAACTGGAGGCTTGTCCGAGATTTGAACCCAGGACCTTAAGCGATAATCATTCCATTAATGGAATATAATTTGGCTGTACATGAGTTATTGTAAACCTTTTGTTAAATAAAAATCTGAAAGATTATAACCATTATCAAATAAATAAACTTTACATGCTAGTAGACAATACTGGTTTGAGTTATATAATTATTTTTTTTTATATAGTAGATATTATTCATTATCAAAACCATTATAACACATCCCCCTGGGATGTAGACAGGGTTCCTACAGCATAAGGCGAGTTAAATTCAAGACTTTTTAAGATCTCTTAATGCCACTTGAAATAAAAATTTAAGACCAAATTCACAAGAAACACAAGACAAAACCTGCTAGCGATAACTACTTAACCCGAAGGTTTATTTTAACATAAACCACTGCACTAATGTAAGCCTCTAAATCTTGAAAAAGCTTCCCATACAGGAAGAAAGATAAAAATACACAAATGACAGATATATTTTTAACAATTATTTAACTGAATTCACAAACTCTGTTGTTTTAGCAGCAGGGAACAAAACAAATCAGTTTTAAAGCCCCAACATAACACCAGTGCTAAGTCTTTTTTGCAGCTATTTTTCTTTGTATGGTTTTCTTAGTATGTTTGATTTGGTGATAAGTGGAGGCGTTGCAGAGACAAAGGTGGAAACTAAACTGAGAAATACCCTCATGTTTCTCTGTAACTCCATTTTGGCGCTTTGTGTTTCGTGCTTCCGCGTATGCGACTCCACCTGCCTTAATTCCCATGCGTTCTGAGCTTGAATGACTTCTTGCATGAAATCCACTGAGCCTCATGTATGTTCCTGGTTTTAGCCATGGAGAAAACTCTTGGCTGGAGCCAATTTTGGTTACATTTACACTTGCTCATATTTTCCAGACAAAAGTAAATGGCGCATCTCCCAAATGTCCCAGCCGTAACAAGCTTTTATTGGTTCCGCTATATCGGGACGGAACCAATAATAGCGAAGCTCATTTTTATTTTAAAAAAAATTTTTTCAATTTGATATTTTATTTAGATTACAAAATAAATCAGTAATAAAAATAATCATATTTATGATGTTTTTAAAAATTAAGACCTACTTTAATAGACTTGATTTTCAAGACATGTTAATGTACCACCGTTAAAGCCTTAATTTTATTTTGAAGAATTCAATGCTTTTAAGACTTTTAAGGACCTCGCTGGAACCCTGTTAGAGATTTCGGACAAACTATGAGAAACAAAACTTCTGGAAATTCTTAGGTGCTATTTTGGCCCTGAAGGGCCGGTCCTAAAACGTTATAGATGGCCCCCGGGTAAGTGCTTTATAATGTCAGTTGGCTTTAGCTTTTAAAACCAAAACAAAACATTGATTTTATTCAGGGGTATTAGACTAAAGAGAAAAGTATTTTCTGAGGCAGAAAATCTGTGTCACTGGTTTTGTAGGAGGATATTTTATTAGTTTCAATGTCAATATTTGGGAGGAGACCAAGTTTAAAGACGAGCTACAATATTTTCTCCTTGATCAATAGTCTTTTCTGCATATTAGTGACTGGATGCTGACTTTGCATTCCTGTTGCTCAATGAACATGCAGCGGTTAGAAAAAAGCTACCTTAATAAAAAACAAATGTAGTTAAAGTATCTAAAACATTCATGGTATTTTCGTCCAAATGGAAAACATTACAGCCCTATTTAGTCATTTTTGCAGGGTTTCTTTACAGTTACTTATGTACTGTGCTTTCAAACAAATACATAAGTTGCAGTGGTGTCAAAAGTACACACATTTGTTACTTAAGTAGAAGTATAGATACTGCAGCTTAAAAACACTCTGGTAAAAGTTAAAGTATCAACTTGACCTCATTACTCAAGTAAAAGTGAAAAAGTATGTGCTCCAAAAACTACTTAAAGTATAAAAGTATAAAGTAACCTTTAAAGAAAAAGGCCAGATGCCACTATATGAATTGAAAGCACAATTTTCCACTATTTCAAAAAAATTATTTGAGATAGGACCAAGGATGAGGGAGGTCTTGTTGGTCTCCGTCTCCATCTCCTGATACGCTCTTGCCTGTGTCCGACCTTTCAGACATTTAGACATGTTTTTTTGAATCCAACATTGTAGCATGGCATGGACAATTCATGTTTACAGTTTGAAGAACACCTGCTTGCTTGTGATGATTTCCTTTAACTAACCAATGAGTGTTTTCGTTATATGACTCATCCAATTACACTAGTTTTCACTAGATGTGGATGGCACCAATGATCTGCATTGGATGGCTGCACATGGCCGGAAATAAATATTTAGAAACATTAAACCACGGGTAACTAATAAAAATCAATGGAGTCCGAATAAAGAAAATCAACCAGTAAATGTCAGGAGACATTGTTAATGATCTGTTATTTCAAACAGAATTTAACACTGAAATAAAATGACGTGTTTATGCATTCATGTTACATTGAATTTAAAAAAGATGAAAAAATAAAAATAGAAATTGCCAAATATTGCATCCCTGTTCTATCTGAGAGGAGTTTACACTTGTATGACTGTATGCTTGTATATCCATCACTAGTTAAAAGACAAGATTCAGCAAATGCAAATTCTGCCCTGTAAAACAATGACAGCGCAATTGTCGCTGTACGATCCGAAGCCTCATTTGGAGCTTTTAAACAGGCTTTTGAAAAACTTTGATAATTTGCTGCTGTAATATTATAGATTTTTTAGAATAAAAAGCTAGCAGATGTGCATAAACAAAAAATAACAGAAACACAATTATAGAGCATTCAGTATTGTAAGAAAGCCCACACTGTTTATGAATAAATACATTGTTTTATGAGTTCTGTTCCGTTTTTGTCTCTTTCCTTGTAAGTATGAAATGTCCTATGCTCCTGAATGCACCATAGCTGTCTGACGCTCGCTAATGCATCACACTGGTCTGTGTAGAAGCGTGTTTGATTTTCAGTTGAAGACAAAGCTTTGCAGTTTTAAAACCCACGTCGGCTAATCACTGTTTATTGTTGTGTGTGAATAACAAGAGACTACAACAAATAAATCAGCTTTACCTCGGACAAAATCTTTGGATTTAATGTTGTTCATAACATTGCAGTCCGCTAATCCGTGACCTGTGCTTTAAAACCGAAGCCAAGAGTAACGAGTAACGTTTGTTTTAAAAATGTAAGGAATAGAAAGTACAGATACTTGTGTGAAAATGTAATGAGTAGAAGTCAAAAGTAGGAGGAAAAATAAGTAATGGAGTAAAAGTATAGATACCTAAAAAGTGTACTTAAGTACAGTAACGAAGTATTTGTACTTCGTTACTTGACACCTGTGATAAGTTGTTATGCATTACAGGAAGATTACAGACAGGTTGTTTCCCACAGATATTTGGAGATTTATGTTGGAAAAGCAGAGCTTGAAAAACACCTCAGGTTCATCTGTCAGCGTTTAGATTGCATTTCAATGTTTTTTTTTCAGCATTTGACACTTTATTCATAGAATTTCTTTAGTGTAGCAGTTTAAAATGTTTGTTTAATAAAAACTAAAGGACCGGCTGATTTCTCTGTGAGTAGACACCTCCCTCCTGATTGCTTTGATGACTTAATATCTTAGCCTATTGAAACAAGGTCATCATTTCATTGCTTTTGGCTCTGGATAATCTTTTGAAGCCCAAATTCCCAGCAGCTCAATTTGTGCAAACAGCTCTGACTTCAAAGGACTTCATGGTCGATATGAAGGTGCACAGAATAGTAAATATTAGCATAGATGTGCGAGACGCATCGATAAAACTTGGGGCATAAAGTGCCTTTCAAAAGTATTCACACCTCATTTGATTTTTCCCTACTTTTCTCCTCTTTCAACAGCAAATCTAAATATATTTCATTGAGATTTTATGTGATAGATTGACATAAACCGGTAGATAAAAGTGAAGTGGAAATAAAACAGACAAAAATGACGTGTTGCAGCCTTGTGCAGAAAGGCATTCCAATGGCTTTCTTCAACAATTGCATTCTTCCTGCCCCCCTTATATTTGTCCTCTAGTCTCTCTGACCTAGGGTTCCAATCATCATGTTTGAGTATAAAACTGATCCACGCCATTTTCCAAAAAACAAACCTGCCGTGGAAATCTGTGGCCCCTAAAATCACACTGAGCCGTGCATATGGGCTAAGTACGTTTTGGAGTCAGGGGAAAACTGGCGGAACAGATGGTGATTTAGAGAATTAGAAGCCAGACTGGATCCAAATTCCTCTGATATTCAGTTTCACTGCATAAAAAAACTTTAATTGCATATCAAATATATTAGATCTGAAACATTAGTGTGAGATAGGCTTGCACTGCTCAGCTGTAACTTTAAATAAGAACCTGTTGCCTAAATAAAAAAGGTTTATAAGCAGCTAAGATTCTAAAAGGCGTGCAATATTTTAATTCATTCCTCACCATCACATTCCTCTCCCCGATGGTTTGCACTGATTGCTGCAAATATTTATATGCCGTTGTAAAATAAGATTAAATACATAATCCACACATCAATAGACATTGGGAAACATCTAAATTTTTAAGCTGATGTTTACAACCTTTTGTTGCTTATAATAAATTTTCTAGGTACCACTGAGTGCAGCTTATCAAGACTTTAAGCTTTTTTATATAAATACAGTTGTCTCCACCACAGGTGTAAAATATAACTGGCAAATATTTATCTTTCTGCCTCAAGCGAGTTTTAGGAACAAGCTAATTTTGTGAAAATATTGGTAGGTTTGAGATATCACAGCCAGTGTTGCTTGCTGCTTTGTATGGAGTTAATTAAACCAGCTCATACATCAGTTATTCATAAAACATCCTTTTGTTTGTCCAACCACTACTGTGGCTAACATTTCTCGTATTTTCTTATAAACATTCTCGTAATTGTCTCATTGCAAAGGCAAATTATTGCACTTATTTTGAGTTCTTCTCCAAAGAAGATTAATTATGTATCAGAATCTGCTTTTTTTTTTTTTTTTTGGTGTATCAAATGAAAAAGGACTTTTTAGCTAGATGTGAGATTGCAAGACTTTGTTAGATTGACTCTTTTTGCAGAGTAGGTGTTTGAACTCGCACTGGGAAAATATTAATATAATGATGATCTGCCAATGGAATGAGTATTTTATCTCTTATTATCTCTTAAAATAAGTTAATTAGATATTATGCACTGCACAGGATAATAGAAATATTTGTCTTATTATAATCAAGTCATTCCCATTGGAAAAGTGTCTTAATTACCTGCTCAGAACAAGGGAAAACACAAAAGAAAAATGGACTTACTTATATTTAAAGGCATTTATGCAACATTTTCTCAGTTAATTAATGTGTTCCATAGCGTTTTGGATGATTAAATGAGTCATTTCAGGTCGAACAAAGGTTTTTCTCGGCGCCCTGGTGGTCTGTAAGGGAAATACCGTACTTGCAATTCACCCAGGAGAGCACCTCGGCCGCACCCACAGGCTCAGAAGTCTTCGAGATTAGGTCTTGCTTTCGCGGCAAGAGACTGCTACGCCCCAGTGAAAGGCATAACTTCGTTGCTAAGCGCGGTGGCGATATTTGTGCAGTTATCATGCGGAAGGAACCAGCCCAGAAAACATGCGAAATTTTCAAACAAACTCGAAAAATTGGAACAAAATAGTCACTTACACGCAGTAGACATGGTGATTGGATTGCGTTACCGCCTGTCTCACTAAGCTCAAAACAACCGTGCCTGGCTTGATGGAGAAACCAGGAGAACAGCTGAGCATATTTACGACCAGGTGCACTTTTACTTTTCGCACTCAGGGGGGAGCTGCATGGAAAATCAACACCGGTTGCATAGTATACCTTTAAATTTTTGCAGTTCAACTTTGATGTTGGTAGTTTTCTCCAAAATTGTATGTAGTACCTTATATCAGTGTTTTCCAACCTTTTTTGACTTATGTTCCTCTTTGGACATTTTTTGTACTATGATACATGATACCCCTCAGTCAAAAGTATTGATGACTGTCCAAAAGAGGTACAATAACTAAAATAAAGACTATTTTACTTAATCTATTTAATTTGAGCATTTAATATCTATAATTTAATGTTTTTCATCTGAAATAAAAAAAAACATAAATATGCTGCTTGGAAGTTAGTAAGGAATCAAAATAAATACAATGCAATCCTATTATAAACCTGTTTTTATACATCTGGAGCTCCTCTGAGTAACTCCCTTATGATCACGTTTAACTGGATGAAATGGGAACAAAATACTAAACAAAAATTATAGTCAGACTGACTTAATTAGTTTTACTTTGTTTTAATTAAAACACCTGAGCTGCTTTGATGAGCTCTGATAGCTCAGTGTTAAAAACAGCTGATCCCAGGCAATTTTCTTTTTCTTTTTTTTTAAAGCTTGTTGGGTCCTCAGAAAGCAAATCAGGTCCCAGCCCCATTTTATTTTATTACCTAAGAAATAAAATATTTTCAGTTAACCCTTACAATGCACTCGCGGACCACTAGGTGTACGAGTAACCCTGACTGGGAAAGACTGCTCCACATAACTCGAGAGAGGAAACACTTCAGAGAAGTTCACACATCGAAAAAGGACTGTTTGCACTATTGAAAACATTCTTATCAACCTGATTCTTTTTTCTTTCAAAGCATCAAACTTGGTAGATTAAAACAATGAAGGATGTAAAACTGTACCAATATGCAATTTTGGAGTCTCAACACCATTCATTTTAAACCAACTTTATAACTGGCATTTATGTCTCTCTTATTCTTTTCTCTTTGTTGCTTTACTTTTTGTTTCTCTCTCCCTTCTGTTCTTGAAGAAGGGATTTATTTATGTGAACTGTTTGCATGTCAGTGAAATGACGCAGAGATGATGTAGTTTCATCACTGCTGCCATCTTCCTCGCACCCTGTTTAAGGCACTGAGTTTAAACCTAGCTTTAAACTTCTCCATTTATTTTATCTCACTTCAGCTACACACAGTACCTGTTGGAATAATTATGTATAAGATACTTAAAGTTTGTTCTTATGATGTATAATGTGTGACATATTACTGTTCCAGAGGGGGTGTAGCACAAGCAGTATAGGTCAACTATCAGGAAGTATTGCTCAAGCTTAACCTTGGACCATTTGACCGCAAGACATACATGGGAAGTAACGAAGTACAAATACTTCGTTACGAGGTACTCAAGTAGATTTTTCTGATATTTTTACTTTTACTTTACTACTTATTTTTATGGCGACTTTTTACTTCTACTCCTTACGTTTTTACACAAATATCTGTACTCTCTACTCCTTACATTTTAAAATTGGCTCGTTACTTTTAGTTTTGAATCATTTCAATGGAGTTACCGTTATTATTTTCACTTCATCAATACCAAATTCAATCTAATTGGATGGGAATCACGTTGCATTTGACGCAGCACCACTACAAGATGAATCGACAGTGATTCGGTAGGTATTCATTGGCGGACAAATCATTGCAGCTTGGTGGCGTGTGGCGTTAGCATAGTAGCATGGACAACGAGGATGATTGAAAATGAACACAACGGAGATCTGGTCCTATTGGCAGACATCCATTTAAAATGTAGGCAACGGCATGAAAAAAGTGGTTTTTCTACTTTTACTTTTATACTTTAAGTAAATTTACAAGCCTGTACTTTGTTACTTTTACTTGAGTAAAGAAGTTTAATCAGTACTTCCACTTTTACACCCAGAGTATTTTTTAACACAAGTATCTGTACTTTTACTCTCAATTACGGAAGAGTAGTACTTTGCCATCTCTGCACTGCAAGACATTTAAATGCAAATTGACCTGTTCACTGAGGCTGCAAATTGATTTGTATTTCTTGTTTCTTATTCCTTTAGCCCAACCTCAGCTTGTGTAACTAGGGTACCCCCCTGACTTTAATAAATAACGAGGGAGAAAGCTGAAGACCGGCAGAGTGGGTTGGAGATTTATAAATTCCCGCAGTCTCTTCCTACTCTCCTGCGTGAGTAAAACTAAATTAATTGTCTCTGTGCCTTCTTTCTTTCCCTGTATGTATGTATGATGTTTTAGGTGCTTAGACCATGACAGTAACACAGCTCCACAAGTTTAACATTAAGACTAAAGAACATTTTTAACTAGCAGTATTACTGTAAACAAACACGGCTGCAGCTTACTCACACAAAATCAAAAGGGCTGTTGGTGATGAGGAACATCTTCTTCCCATGTGCCGACAGCTTCTTCAACACAGCGTGGCTTTGCTCACCGTAGCAAATGTATTTCCCTTGGAAAAAAAAAGAAAAAGCGAAGGGTCAATAGTACTAATCTATTGTGCTTTCTATCTAAATATCATGACCCCTCAAAGCTGAAACTATGTGTTTGCACCTTCTAAGATAAGGTCTTATCTTTTTTTTTTTTTCATAATCTCTATTCAAAGAATGTTACCAATATCTGCCTCCACAGCTCGATACATAATACCCTTGACATGGACATCTCTGATAGCTTCCTGCAAAAAGGAAAAGCAAACAGGACTTAGCTAGAAAGTCAGTGATGCACAGTTAGTATTCAGCTCTGACAGCAACTTTACTCTGTAAATAAACAATTGGCTTGGAGCACAAGCGAGCTTATTCCTGAATACGAATGAAATAGGAAGAAAGCAGGAGTTTAGATGCTTCCTTTGTTGCTGTGAGAAAACATGTGAACCGGTGAATCAAACACTTAAACCATCATATTCAAAGACTCTGCAAATAAATTAAAAATTTAAAAGGAAAGAAGGTTTGAAAAACGAAAAGGTCAAAGCTGACTCCTAAATAAAGAGAGATCAAGGAGATCGTCCTTGGGAAGATGAGATGGATTCTTTAAACACAGCACGTGTGGGGGGGGCTTTAAAGGACAGCTTTCCGTCAAGAGAACAAACAAGAGCGGCACGACAGCAGGCCTCCGAGGGAGAACTAACAGCGCCGATTTCTCACCGCTGTCCCTGTGAAGCACCAGAGCCACATGGCTGGTGGCAAAACTGCTCGACTAAAATTAGACGCTGCCTTTTTAGAGCTAAAATTAAGGCCGCTTTTAATGGCAGCAGCATTGCAGTGCACTGCAACATGTAAACATGTCAACACTCATGCACTATTAGTCTTACATAGCTATTTATATCCCTGCTTTTTTTTCTATTACAAACACAAGCTTTAATGGTAAATTAAATATTTTTTTATTGCACTGGTGCCATAGGGGATACATAATTTACAAATTTCATAGTTTGCTGCAAGTCTTGCATGGGAAGACATTAAGCCAAAGCTGACCAACATGCACTGTGTTTGTACTGTGTTTAAACTATTGGGGGGATGACTTTAAAACAGTACTTTTTCAGAGGAAGCAAAAGATTGTAAAGAGTTTCACTTTTTGCAACAACCCCAAACAAACAGTGAGATGGCTTTAATCCAAACATAAGGGTTTTGTCTGATCTACAGATCTAAATCCAACAGTCTGTTGCAAACTTCAAACTAAACTTATCTTCGCAGGTATGCTTTATCTCCTGTCAGATTTGCTATTTTGCAAGATCAACAGATGAGCAAATTCTTTAGAAACATATCCTCTATCATATGCAGCTGTTAGGCTGAACTGAAATGTACAATTTACAGGTATTTACTTGTGAGCAACGGTGAAAGCAATGGCAACCTGTTCAATATCGGTTACCACACAAAGTCCTCATAAAATACATTCAACTTTAAGCAATGTAAAAGAAATGCAAAAAAAAATATTCATACGATTTTAAAAAGCACTCTAAAATAGCATTCATATCACTGGCATAAGCTGGATTCAGCAGATGCCACCAGCCTAAGGCACCCTTACCTTAACATCTTTGTAGAGATGGACGGGTTCGTAATCGATGTTGTGCCTCATGAAGAAGTCATTGACACAAGACAGGAGTGTCATCTCCGGCAGGGAGAAAATGTCCATGAACTGTTTCATGGTGTGGCCATGTGTACTCTGCAGGACAGCAGTCATTATTACTGTGTACATTTGAGTCTTCGTCATCTTAGGGCCCTGTCACACTTTGCCGATTTAGCCAGCATATGCCGGGCGAACCAGAATCTTCTATAACGCTGGCATACGCTGAACTTTCTTTGTGTTTTTTCAAATTAGGGTGTATACATAGAGCATTCATAACGAGTCCAGAAATTATGTCCAATGACAGCCGCACTTATGCATAACACATGACAGCGTAATGCACATGAAATAATGCACAAGCTTAATTTAATGGGCATTACAAAGCATCAGTTAAAGCTGCTCCTCTGCGGCGCATGGCTGCTCCTGAGGGGGGCAGCCATGCAGCCGGAGGCGCCTGGTCTGCATAAAAATAAGTCTTTGATCACGGTATTAACCAACTGCTGTTTATCACCCACCCCAAAAAGAGGATTACCATATTTTCATGACCATAAGGTGCACCGTACTAAAAGGCGCAGTCTCAGTTATGTGTTTATATACAGGTACATATCCTCTACTACGTTTAAATACCTCTACTGCGTATTTAAAAATAGAGAGGGAGCAAAACTGAGTATATTTGTGCTTTATTCATGTAATTATTACAAAGTATTAATCAAACCCATCAAGTCATCATCGTCTGTTTTCTTATACTTTTCGTGAAACTGTGGTCTCGTCGGTCATCCATAAACTCTCCCGCGCCGCTCGCGCCTTACTTTGAACAGCTGGCTGAAGTTCCTTTGTCAGACCTCGGAATAACAGCGAGCACGAAGCGTTCATTTGTTTCACCTTGCTTTCCACATCAGCTGTGAAGAGGGACGCGTGGAGTCACAGATTAACGCGATGGTGATGCGTGGTGGAAAAAACCACCTGGTCTCCTTACATACTCCTCCTTCAGCCGCTCTTTCATCATCTCCTCATCCATCCAGCCCTTTTCATTTAATAACGACTCCAGATGGAAAAGTCTGCTGTCGGGAGTTCATTTCTATCTTCCTCCCTTACGAACCATCGATTCATTAATCTTGAATTCTCTCGCGGCTGCCTTCGATTTATATTTCTCTCGCGTAGCTGATAGCCTTCAGTTAAACTGTGCTTCATAGTGTCTCTTTGCCATTTTCAGGGTTGTTAAAGGAATAGTACACCCAAAACATGATTAGCCTTCATTTTCTA
>JAGKQL010000069.1:6515943-6538183 GCA_018398635.1 Cyprinodon brontotheroides | reverse complement strand
TTTGCCAAGATTTGTACGTGATGCTTATGCATTCCCACTTATTGTTGTTCACTTCAAATTTTTCTGACTCTAACTAGTCCCACAGTTTTCAACCGATTTCAACAATTTTGGTATCAAAACGTTCAGCTTGTTCAGGAGAATTGTGCTATGTGTTTTGGTAAAGATATTTTTTGTAGTTTTCGAGATATTCTGCTTTTTCTGCGTTTTTTTTGTCCCATTGAAATGCATGTAGAATTCTTAGATTTCAGCAAAATTCAGCTAAAACTTTATCATCTTCGACCTTTAACTACTTCAGCATACTTTCAGCTAGAAACACCATTCAACTTTTAAAAATGTTTCCGTGTCTTTCTGCTATTACTGTTTAACTCAGCTTTTTGCTAACTTTTACAGTTTTGCTTCAGTGAAGCTTCAAACTTTAAAAGAAAATTTTAAGATTTTCAGATTTATAATGGAAGTCTATGGACGGAATTCTTCAACTGCTAGAGTGCGTGCTCTAGCTTTTGAGCTGTTCTGGTTTTTCCAAACAAATTCTTCTCAGTCCCTCATTTTTCACTCAATTGAATTAAATTATACATCAAAACGTAGGGATTTTTGTCAGGATTCAGGAAATATAACCCTCATTTGTGTGGTGGCATTTACGGTTTTCCGACAGTTTGGCCCAGACCACGAAGTCCAAACTTCCCCAATAGAAATCCAATGAGAGATTTTCCAAAAATCACAGACAAAATCCAAAATGATACATATTTTCGTATCGCTCCCATTTATTAACTATTTGATGTACTAACATGAAACTTGGTATACAACATCTTCAGAACCTTCTAGCACTCACATTGAAGGAATTTCTTCAATATCATTTATGGTTTAGCTGTTTAGCTGACTTGTTCGGGCATAGGAAAACGCTGATTCTGAGAAAAATCCTCAAACTCAGAAAATGCACATTTTTACATCGTCACCGTGGCCAAATAGTTTTTAGTAGAAACATGAAAGTTGGTACAGTCGAAGCCGAAGGATGGCTGACGCCAACAGTAAAAGAATCTTTTGAATACCTTTTACGGATTTGGCTCAACACTCTTCGTTTGTTCGGAGGGAAAGTTTTGCTTTTGACAGCTCAGCTCTACCATGGAACTCCATGTTATTTAATGAGACCAGTAGGTGTGACAAACCTTTGTATTTCTCCTTCCCATTAAGGTTATGAATGAGCTACAGCCATGAAAGTTATCCCAATTGGAGACAAAGGATAGCTGTCGCTTAGACTGAAAGAATTTTCTAGATACCAGTTATTCACGGTTTGTCTTCAGCACTCGTTTGTTTGGAGATGACATTCCCATTCAAAAAAGCCTGAGAGGAAAGGGACGAAAGTGAAGCGCATGTCTCTCTGTCACTGACAGGCTCGTTAAGCGTTGTCAAGGTAACCGTGCTTCAAAGGGATTTTGCCTCTGCCACTTTAAACAGCACATTTTCATCTAATGGAGGGAGACAACACTGATTTAACATTTGGAAATGGATACAATATGACTACTGGCCATGACCCTTCCCTTTACACCCAACCCTGATAGACTTTCAAAATAAGACTCCCTGGGGACCCTACAAAATAAAAGCCCCTACATTAAACTCATATTTTTTTTTCCAGCATATGGCTCGAACATTATAACCCAAACTCAACCACTTTTTTAAAATTAGACTCTAGGGGGGTTTTTCAAAACACACCCCACAGCAAATTTCAAAATAAAAGCCTCCCATTGCCACTTCATCTACTGCCCTAATAACAGGGGAAAAGAGTGATTTAACGATTGGAAGTCATCAAGTATCATGGCTGGGTCTGACCCTTTCCTCAACACACAACCCTGCTAGACTTTCAAAATAAGACTCCAGTGACCCTACAAAATAAAAGCCTCCATGTTATACTCGCCTATTAATTGATGCAAATGGCTCCGCATTATGACCCAAACTCTACCAGCTTGATTTTATTAGACTCTGGGGACATTTTCAAAACATACCCCAGAGCGAATTTCACAATAAAAGTCTCCCATTTATGCTCTTATACAGTATCTATTCACCCAATAACATGAAAAACCAGTGATTTCATAGTTAGAAATGGATTCTATATCACTGCTGGGCATGACCCTTCCCTTGACACACATCCATGATAGACTTTCAAAATAAGACTAAAGGGACTCTACAAAATAAAAGCTTCTTCCTTACACACACTCATTCATTGTGCCGTATGGCTCGTAGCTATGACCAAAACTCAACCAATTTCTTCAAATTACACAACCAAGGCATGTTGACCGCACACCTCAGTGCATATTTTTTAATCAGGTTTACACAAGATTTACACTGTAATAAAGCATCTGCTAACCTCGTAACATGCAGGCCTAAGCCTGCCAATGGTGCTTTCATCACACACAGCAGCTCGTAACATGCAGGTTAGTTTTTTTCGATAAATTCAGCTCCTTAAGTATGGTATTAGCTCTTTCTATAAGCTTTCTCTCTCTGTCCTTCCCTCTGCTCTCTCATGGTCAGTCTTGCACATGGGTTTGTAGATTTTCCAATCCTCAAATAATGACACTCTTTTCTTTATGCTGATCAACCAGACACATTTTAAATAATTTTAAATTGTTTTGCCAAGTCTTGACATTTCCACAATTTCAAAAATTTGATACTTATTCAATACCATCTTACTCAACATTTTACTTCCCATCCTTGAGCTACTTATATTTTTTTCAACCAGATAAGATTCAAGTTTTTCATTGTAATTTATTTTTTGATTCAGCTAATTTAATATTTTTCAGCCTATGCTGAGAACTTTGGCTTCATTTTGCTCTCTTTCTGGACAGGAATTAAGCTTTTCTGTTTGCTGCTAATTCATCACACGCCTGACATGTTTCTAAGCAGTAGGTGGCCCCCCTTCAAAATTTCTTTATACATTTTTCTAGAAACTTGGGGGACATTATATTAAGACCCTTCTAGTGCACACATTAAAGACATTTTTTGATATTATGTATGATTTGGCTGTGCAGCTTTTTTAAGATGAGTTTGTTTCTGCCATTTTACTGCCAAATGATTCTACCCTACAAAATCTTCAGATGATTTAATTGTTTTCTGCAGTTTGAAGTTTCTGATGACTTCCTATCACATTTTCATATGTTCTTCTAGGTATCTTATCAGCTTTTTCATTCAGGGTTGAAAGCATTAACGCTGATGTTTTCTTGTACTGAGTATCATAATTAATAATAAAAGTCAGTCAGAAGTCAGTCAGTCAGTACTCCTCTAAACAGCCTGCTATGGATGGTTTACAACGTGAAATAATAAAACAGTAATACAGGTTATTATGCAAAGCAATGGCATGTTACAATCATCAGGTTTATATTTACAGAATACAAGAATAATGCGATACTTGTGTTGTCTTCTTTCCTGTTGAAAAAATCAAAAATATAAGTTCCTTTCACTTCAGGCCTCTGTCGCTTGGCTTTTTGAAAACATGAGACGGGATCTGCACTGGTTTCCGCCTTTAGTATTTTGCTGGTAGGAATTCGAAAGGTTGCAGTCTAGTAATACGCAGGGGTCACATGTCTTTACAATCCATCCCTCAAAATGCAGTAAGACAGAAAAACCACAATTAGTGTTCTTATCAGTAAATATCAACTACCGTATTTTTACGACCATAAGATTACACCGTACTAGAAAGAGCTCAGTCCTCAATTATGTTATTGCCATTACTGTATTTACTGCACCCACCACATAAAAGCGCACGGGATTATAGAGGCGGCGTTCATTTATATACAGGTACATGTCCTCTACCTACGTTTAAATACCTCTACTGCATATTTAAAAATAGAGCGGGAGCAAAACTAAGTATGACTGTGCTTTATTCATGTATTTATTACAAAGTATTAATCAAACCTGGGGGCTGGTGGGTGAGTTTTGTTCACTGTATGCAGATGCCCGCGCTGGTATGTGGTCAGTCCTAAAGCGGCACCGACAGAACTAATATTAGAAGGCAGGATGATAATCTGGATGAACTGACTGCAATGCATATTAAAACTACTTTATTCCCACTGATCAGAGCAAATATAGCTGCAAGGTGTATTTATTACAAAGTATTAATCAAACCTGGGAACTGGCCATGAAACAGACACATATCGCTGATGACACAGAGGCTGTAATCACTCCTCTGAAACAGTTTATTGACCCATAAATTAGCTTAAAATCCTGAAACCTGCCGACAGAATATGTTACTTTTATTATCCTATTATCCTTTTATAATCCTTTATAGATTATTTAGATGAAAAACACCTACCAGCACGCCGCGGTGAACTTCGGAGGCGACCGGCTAGAGGCTGCTGGTGAATTAAGTTTTTCAGGTAGAAAAATAGGCGGAGAACAAAACTGAGTGTGCGATTTGTGCTTTATTCATGTATTTATTACAAAGTATTAATCAAACCCATCAAATTCATCATTATCTGTTTCTGAATTAAATGGCTAAGCTAAATCAGACATGCCAATTTCCCCTTCTTCCGTTGTCAGAGTCACTTTCCGTGCTGGGCGGCTCCTCGGGAAATGATGCCGGCTTTTGCAAAAGCTTCGAACAACAGAGCCAGCAGAGCTGCCTTCCACTTTTCGTGGAATTATTCTGCCGGCAGAATATGTTCAGGCTTTATTATCCTGCTGCCTGCAGTTTAAATTGTACCAGTTAGTTCTGGCGTGCGGCTGAAGCAGCTTTGCCTGGCAGAATATGTTACGCTTTATTATCCTGCTGCCTGCGGTTTAGGGTTGTACCAGTTAGTTCTGGCGTGCGGCTGGAAACGCTTTGCTGCTTGCCGTTTGGTGCAAGATGTGTCTGGCCTTCGGCGTTGGGCGAACTATCCTATCCTTTCTTTGCCTTGCAGCTATATTTGCTGTCCAGCAGCAAAACTTCAATTTTCCATCTCAAGCAGCAGCAGCGCGGCGTTGGCGGTAGCGTCAAGCGTATCCAGATGTAAAAGCGGCTCGGCGCGCTGTGCCTGCTGCTCCAAAAGCGCTCACGGGACCTTTTGCTGCACCCATACTGCATCAACCATTGACTTGCATGTAAGCTTCGCTGCTTCTGCTGCGTCCGGTTCCACCGATGTCAGCGGTTGAATAACTGCAACACAACGCATTCATTTGTTTCACCATGTTTTTTCACATCAGCTGTGAGATGGGCGCGCATGGAGTCACAGATTAACAGCGATGGTGATGAGTGGAAAAAAACCACCTGGTCTCCTTACATTCAGCCACTCTTTCATCATCTCCTCAATGAGGAGATGAGGAGTTCTACATGGTGCATGGTGGTCTCAAAAGTCAGCAGTAACAACACACATAGAGCGCACCGCAAAGGTAGCGCGCCGCACATTTGAGGGGAAAAAAGGACGTTTATATGCGCCTTATAGTCTTGAAAATACGGTAATCATAGAAAATAATATTCATATTATTCCAATCCTATTGTAGTACGTAGTGTTTGACTTATCTAATTCAGTTGGAGAAGGATCCCATTCCCCCCTGTGATGCTTTCGTCACATCTGGTCCTCTCGGTCGTCCATCTGCTGGTGTCGCTCCTTGGAGTTGCATTCTTTCGACGTGTAGCTAGAGTTCTCTGGTCCTCCTTTCCTTTCATTACTCTTTGATGTACTTCCCTTATTATTTGAGTTCAGTCAGTCTGCTCCTTTGTTGTCGTGGTCCTGGGTCCCGCATATCGTTCATGTGTGCATGGCTTATGCTGATCCAGAGTGAGGGCAGTCCTTATCCCAGTGTCCTTAAATCTCTATTTCTGATAATAGTGAAATAAATCATGTAACACGATTGTAGGACTTCAGATTGGACCTCAGGCCAAAACAACAAATAAAATAATCTATCTTTTGTTGATTCATCTTACCTGTTTAAAGACACATGAAATAAATTACAATCATCTTACCTTCCTAAGATAACAAAAACAGGAGAAAACTTTACTCAAAGAAAATGGCAGTCCAATCCTACTGTGCAATCGGTGTTACAGCTTCAAATCGCTCCACAATTATTTCAGGAATCTTGTAATTTTAATACTTGTTAACACAGCTAAGTGTGAGATAAATACAATCAAACTTCATCACCTTTTCTATTCCTCTGTAAGGTCCTTCTCATCACAGAGTTCCTGGGTCCTTTTCCTGTTCGAAATGCATCAATCCCAAATTATATGTTAATGACACAAGGAAAGAAAAGCATGAGTAAAATAATCATTTGAATTTACAATGCGACCCTTAAACAGGTTCCTCTTACATGGGAATTAGATTATAAAAGAAAAAACAAGAAATAATATAGTCAAACCACTCTCAGCTCTCAGGTGTTCTTCTCAGGCTCCAAAGCGTACCGAGGCTCAGCCATTTTGTCACGGGGTGGAGGCATCATCTAGGGGCAATTTGGTGATCTTTGCCCTAAAAAATTTGAACATTAAAATATTGTCTCCTATTATCTTAGCCTTCTGTTCCAAGTTTGTTAACCAGGGTTTTTTTGCACAAGAATAGTAAGAAGTACTAAAGATTATAGCAGTATAGTAATAATGAGAATATAAGCAAAAATCCTTTTCCCTCTGGAAGCAAGTTGAGTGCCATCCTACAGTATTGGTAAATACAATCTGCAGTCTGACTTTCTGTGCTTTATAACAACATTTCTAAAGACATCTAGATCTAGAATTTATTGGACAGTTTATGCACTTACATCACATAATCTCACTGTCATGATCTGGCCTGTTTGCTCTCCCCTAATTAAGTAATTCCTCTCCCACCTGCCCCTCTTCCCCTTCCCTGCCTCATTATAATTCTATTCCTCTCACCTGTTTCCTGTGGTTTATATTCAGTTCAGCCTGAGCATTCAGTGCCAGATCATTGCTTTCTTGCCTTTCTGTCAGTCAGTCTTTCTTGTTCAGTTTTTTAATTCATGGTTACATATGTCCTGGATCCTAGCTGCCAGTGGAAAGAGGGTTTTAGTGTTTGTCTCTGCCTCCTGATAGTCCACTGTTCCTCCCCTGTGGAGTCCTTCTGGGTTTTGGGCTCATTTGTGGGGAGGTTCAGTTTTTTATCAAAGTAAGCCCTGGCTCCAAGGGTGGAGACCAGTTTAAAGTCTGCTTCAAGTTCCGGTTCCTACGCCCTGTGCCGGGTACCCTCTTCCACTGAGCCTGCCTGTCTGCACCTGATCCTGTCTGCTCCTGTAAGTGACCACCTGGTCATGCTTCTGGTCCCAGTCTGACTCTGAACCCACCCTCCTGGAAGCCTGTGCATGCCTGGAAGTCTGGATCCTGCCTCCTGTCTCTGTTCCTGCCTGATCTGGATCCTGTCTGTTTCTGTCTGTTCCTGTCCCAGGATCGGCTTTTCCCAGCATCACCTCTGGGACTGCAGCACTGGGACACTCGTGGGTCTGGACTGTTGTGTTCAGGTAAAGTGACCAACACAAGTTAATCTTCTATCAGTTTATCGTGGTCACTTACCTGTGTTTTCTCCCCTAGAGTGTCTCCAGATTGGGCGGTGCCCCGCCCCCCTGCCTGCAGTGTCCGCGAGCCACAGCTCAGCTTTTGTTTTGTTTTTTATTTTTGATAAATCTTTTGAACTTTCCTACTGACTGTCTCTCCTGAATACTGGGTCCATCTGTCCCCGATTCATGACACTCACATTTACATAATATTCCTGAATTAAATTCTTAAGGTGCTTTTCCAGTTGTAAAGCCTGTTTTTGTTCAGTATTGTACTGTTAGAAATGTATTAAGAACATGTGTGACAATCTGCGTCACGTATTGGAGACAAATTATGATTAACTTTTCATCTTATTTGTGTAAAGTCTGATTTCTAAATGAAACTAATCCCTGATGTTGCAAACCCTGCAGAGATATATTTTTAACTATTACTTATTACACTCACCGGCCACTTTATTAGGTACACCTGTCCAACTGCTCGTTAACACTTAATTTCTAAGCAGCCAATCACATGGCGGCAACTCAGTGCATTTAGGCATGTAGACTTGGTCAAGACAATCTCCTGCAGTTCAAACCGAGCATCAGTATGGGGAAGAAAGGTGATTTGAGTGACTCTGAACGTGGCATGATTGTTGGTGCCAGAAGGGCTGGTCTGAGTATTTCAGAAACTGCTGATCTACTAGGGTTTTTCACGCACATCCATCTCTAGGGTTTACAGAGAATGGTCGAAACAGAAAAAAAATCCAGTGGCGGCAGTTCTGTGGGCGGAAATACCTTGTTGATGCCAGAGGTCAGAGGGAGGAATGGCCGAACTGGTTCGAGCTGATAGAAGGGCAACATTGACTCAAATAACCACCCGTTACAACCAAGGTGGGCAGAAGAGCATCTCTGAACGCACAGTACGTCGAACTTTGAGGCAGATGGGCTACAGCAGCAGAAGACCACACCGGATGCCACTCCTTTCAGCTGAGGCTACAATTTGCACAAGCTCATCGTAAATTGGACAATAGAAGATTGGAAAAACGTTGCCTGGTCTGATGAGTCTCGATTTCTGCTGCGACATTCGGATGGTAGGGTCAGAATTTGGCGTCTACAACATGAAAGCATGGATCCATCCTGCCTTGTATCAATGGTTCAGGCTGGTGGTGGTGGTGTCATGGTGTGGGGAATATTTTCTTGGCACTCTTTGGGCCCCTTGGTACCAATTGAGCATCGTTGCAAACGCCACAGCCTACCTGAGTATTGTTGCTGACCATGTCCATCCCTTTATGACCACAATGTACCCAACTTCTGATGGCTACTTTCAGCAGGATAATGCACCATGTCATAAAGCTGGAATCATCTCAGACTGGTTTCTTGAACATGACAATGAGTTCACTGTACTCAAATGGCCTCCACAGTCACCAGATCTCAATCCAATAGAGCATCTTTGGGATGTGGTGGAGCGGAGATTCGCATCATGGATGTGCAGCCGACAAATCTCGCGGCAACTGTGTGATGCCATCATGTCAATATGGACCAAGCTCCCTAAGGAATGCTTCCAGCACCTTGTTGAATCTATGCCACGAAGAATTGAGGCAGTTCTGAAGGCAAAAGGGGGTCCAAGCTGTTACTAGCATGGGGTACCTAATAAAGTGGCCGGTGAGTGTATACTGTTCATCCTGTTGTCAGATATTATTTAGCTCCATACAGATAACTAGGAATGTAGCCTTCTTAAGATAGTACGTTTCGTCTTGGATATTCATAAACCTCAGTATTAAGTTGTGCAAACACGTTTCAGTTTTGTTTGTCCGACTCTGCCTAATTATGCTTCTTTTTCCAACAGCAACACTTACCCGCTGAATATGCTGGCAGAATCTTATCAAGTTAGTGTGTCCACTTTAACCTTAATCATTCCTGTAGTTCTCTGCCAAGCTAGAAAAAATAAAAGGTTCTCTTTCTGTGGACTTTGAATGAGTGTGTGCGGCAGTGCACAGAAGTTGTTTAATCAGACTGGAATGCAGAGTCACTGTTTCCTGTCTCCCTAGATCAAGCAAAGAGAGACGGACAGAAAAAAATGTCTTTCGAAACACAAAGATATTTGAGTATTATCATACTTTATTCGTCTGGCTTTAAGCTAGAAGTGTCAGTGTTTTAAGCTTTTTGTCATTTGCATTTGGAATTCTGATCGGTTTCTATATTAATCTTTAGTGCAGTAAACAGTTTTCATTATATGCTTCACGTAGAATCATCTAACATAATCTAAAGCATAACTAACCTCTTACGTCTCTTAATATAATCGGTTCTTCCCTTCTTGAACCAGATCTCATTCTTTGTTCTGTTTCAAGCATTATTTGTTAGTTTCCTCAAAAAGATAACATCCTCATATATTGAAATAATTACATGTTGCTCTCACTTTAGGATGTAAAAGTTTTATTCAAAATCCAAGTAACATTTTGTACAAAAACATTTCAAACATTATTCTCTATTTCTGTATCTTATTGAGTAAACAGCTAGTCCTGATGCTGGGGGAGAGCAAGTCTAACTTCAATAAACATCCTGGATTATTATAGTGAAACTGGTCTGAATGTTGATTTCTTACTTTTACTTAAAGTTTTACAGAGGTACATCTAGTGCATTATTTAAGGATTCATAGAATCTCTAATTTATGGAAATGTATTGTCTTTAAATACTACGTAGGCTTCTGTTGATTTTCTTTTTTGTTGTAGACAGTCTTAATTTAAGTTTTCCTGATTAATTTACTTTTAGCAGCTTCTTTTGCATCCTCTAATATTTATATTCCATATAGTTTACAGGTAAACATGTTAATTTTACATTCTACTTTGCGCCTAGATAATCACTAGAGGTTTCTATTTAATTAATTTGAATCATGACCTATTCTAACATAGTCACATAATTTTCACATGTCTCTATCTTCTGATTTAGTTCTTAATACTATAGACTGTTTGTTTTAAATCACTGAATTTGGGAACTATTAGCAGCTGAGCTCTCTGTAATACCCATTTATAGTTTTCCTACCTTACTATGACATTTGGCACAAACCGTGAGTCTTCCTTCAGAAAAGGTTTCAGGTTTAGCAGCGTCTGTGAAGAGAAACTTAAAGCTAAATAATTAGTACGTTGTTAATGCAGAATGTGCAATTAAAACCTGGTCCACATTGTGTCCTACATTAAGGAGGCTGAGCCTTTGTACTAAAATAAAAACTTGTCTGGAAATGTTTGATCTTTTCCATTCAAACCTTTGATCGATTAATACATCATGTTTATCAACCTTAACATAAAATATAGTAATAATGAAGAAAACTGATTTCTAATATATAAAATAACATCTGTAGATTCGCTGTTTGCTGAATCTTTACAAATCATAGCTGGTGGTTTTTCAACTTAACTGTTTCAAAAACAAACTAAAAATAAAAAAAGGTTCAAACAACATCCCATAGGATTCAGGATGTAACCGTTGCAATGATTTACATAGTGGCAATTAGTAACAAATTCTGAACATTTTGAAGCTTATTAATTACTGCTTATAGTTTTCCCAATACTAATTCAGTCTTTGTAAAGTAAACATCAGCAAGTTTACACAGAATGTCAGAGTGAGTTCTGTCCCCCAAAGCTGGAAACAAGGTTTTCTAAGACGAACAGAAAAAAGAAAAGACAAAGTCTTACTCTAATGTTATTAACTTATCTAAATCTCAGTGTTACTTAATTCTAATTGCATGAACTGATCAGCATGTTTTCTCTAAGTCCTAAAATGTCTCTGCTAAATGTGATATGACATATTCTTCCTCATGCTGGTTCTAAGTCTCATAATGTGCTCAGCAAACTTCACATCACTCTATATTAAATGCTGACCATATTTTGTTAAGCGTTTGTTTTAGAAAGTATCTGAACCAGAACGTAATGCATCATAATGTTACAAAATGGTTTTGCTATAAAGAAAAACATGACAATCAAAATTGAATTAGAAGTACATTTAAACCTATAGGTTGTTCTGTAAGACAGAATAGATATTATATTAGATACCATGTAAATGTAAATGTTTTGCTGATCTCTGCTGTTGTACATAAATAAACCATAATTCGCTTACTCTGACCATAAAGCTGTGTTAATTTGAGTATCTGATGTGTTTGGCTTTTTGCAGTGTTTTCTTCACGTCCAGCAACCAGCGACAGAAACCATCTCCTATTTTGGCCGAGCTTAATAATTAATTGAAGCTTTTATTGATCTCAGCAGTGGCTGCCATCGTTGAGCACCAGAGAGCAATCGGGGTTAAGGGTCTTGCTCGGAGACACAGAGTGGCAGTCTGTGGAAGAGGGTTTCGAACTCAGCAACCTCAGGATTCCAAGCTCTATGCCCCAACCACAAGGCCAGCACTTCCCTCCCTTCGGTCTCGGCTGCACGGCTTCAGCTCAACAGGCTCACCTCGGCATTTAGTAATCAGCTGGTCACAAGTCTGGATGACTCTCGTGCAGCTCCGAGCCCCCCCTGGGCTCAGGGCACCGTATCCTAACCTTTCATCCAAACTCATCCAACTCCTATGTCTACAATATCATTTTTAGATTATCTCATTACTCTGAAAATAATAATGCATGTTTTTTTTTTATGACATTTTATGTTTAAGACAATCACAATACTGTTTTAGGTTTGATTAAATTCTCCATGTAAATAATTTGCCTTGTTAATTGTTTTATGAAAGAGCAATTTATAAATCATAATTATCCAATAGCAAAACCACTTTCCAACTTTTGCCTCATGGTGTTAATAGGACTTCATTTTATTTGTCTCTTACCCCTAATAATTGTTGAGTTTTATTTGTTCTATCAAGTTTCATCAAAAAGTTAATTACCTTAAGAAATCCTTAGCATAAATGTAACTTGCTCTTTTTGAAAATTGAATGATTACAAATCTTACAGCACTTTTAGTACAAATTGATTTTCTAACCTTTAACATGTTAATTTAAAGACATAGTAAGATGTAAATGTATTAATCAATATATTTCTTATAAAATTGACCATAGTTTTTCCCTTTTTACACACATTTGAACAAAAAGATCAACACTTTGCATATATTTTCAGCTCCTCTCAAGGTTCACCTCCAAAAATCACAGAAACATCGATAGCATTTGCAAAACAACAAACAAAATATGATTAAAACAAAACACTTTGTAATAGAAATTGTCTAGACCAGATCGTATTTCTTGTGCACATTATTCGTATTTTCTTTTTAAGAAGTTTTGTTGTTGTTTGTCTTGTATTATTTTCTGATGACTTTGGTCCCACACATTACTGAATTACTTTTTCAGCAACAGGTTTCCTGCATACCTTTCTTATTGTAGCATGAGGACATCTCCTCATGCTCCTGGAGGCATGGGTGTTGGCTGCAGGGGCAGTGTCAGCCGATAGCCTCTGGAGGGCACCCTATAAAAGGGGAGTGGTGGCATTCTTCTGGGTCGCCTCGACTGCTTGTTAACGGCACAGGTAGGTTGCAGTGGCTGCTAATGCGCTTAATGGATAAATGTGGAGCTAATGTGCATGTTTGGTGGTTTGTTTGACAAGACGTTCCCGGTTACAGCGCTCGTGATCAGCGTTGTCGATCAAACCTGGCCGTAATCGGCGGTTTTGCCTCCGTCCTCTTCCTCAGTGGGATTTGTCTGGTAGCCGGATTGGTATGCATGCTGTATGACAATCTGACACATTCACTTCCTGCTCCTCCACAAAGTAGTAACATTTTGTTGACAGGTCTGTGTGGGGCCTGGTGATCTGGGGAATTCCAGCGGTGTTAACTTGGGAGAAACAACACAGCTTTGACGGCAACACAGCTGCCTCTTTTATAGCTCACGGCAGTCGGACGCCTGAGCTGCGGCTCCATCTCGGTCCCAACTGTTGTTTAACCACGGCGGTGCGGTCGGAGACGCCTTAACCAGCCGGTATCGTGGCTGGTTAAGTCTGGAGCCCGCCTGCAGCAGAACTGCCCTCATCCAGCAGCATAGGCTGGGCTGGATTATTTAAAGGGCTGCTTATGTGATGACTGTTCAACCTCTTTTACTGGACTGGTTCTTGATCGTTATTGTTCCCAGTATTAATTTTCTTATCCTGAGTTGATTCAGTTATTTGGGTTGCCTGAGCCCATGGGGAATTGCATTTTGGGTTAAATTTGTTCCTGTGACTCTTAATGCTGTTTTTTTGGGTTATTGCTTTTTTTTTTTTTCTTATAGTGTGTGTGAAAAGCTACTTATGCCCCTCTTTGTCCTTTCAGTTGCTGAGAGCTGACGTGGTGGTTCCTGGTGTCCTGGTGGTGGGGACTTCCCTTTTTGGTGTGCAGTGCCGCCCCCTCCCAGTCCTCCATTGTTTTACCGAGTGCATGTGTGTAGTGACTGCCACAAGTGATTTGGGGTTCCTTCCTTCCTTTTTGTTTTGGTTTGTCTTCTGGGATCACTCCTCACTTCGCCTCGACCCACTCCATCAGGTAAGCCTCAGCACCTGAATCAGGCTCCCCCCTCGCCTTCCCGTGTGTGTGGGTAGTATATCTTGACCCATCATGTTAACCATGTTTAAATAAAGAATTGTTGTTGTTTTTTTAAATTATAACCACGTCTCTGACTCTCTCTCTATGGTTGAACGGATCTGCGTACCTTACCTTTAAAATTAATTCTTTGGGTGATGTTGGGTTTTAATCCAGAGAAATGTGAGTTTAAAAGATTAAAAGTAAATGATCAACACAGAGACAGGGTTTTGTGACGTCAGCGCCTGAAGGGTGGAGAGCAGCTGCTGGCTGGAAAAACCAGCAGCTTCTCACACAGATCCCTTCATAGCAAAGCCTTTTATTAACAGTTTACAACATCAAACAGGCGGGCCTAAAACAGAAGACCCAGTAATGATTGTCTGGGAGGATGCAGGTAACAAGATAGTGTGAATTGACCAACTGGCTGGATGGAAGTCACACAACCGTGTGATTCTGACTGGAGGTCATAAAAGTTTATGACCCTTCTGGTTGATTCACAGCATAGAAATGTAACATTCTCTTTCTTTCAATGTTTCATATGTCCACACAATAATTTAATAATTATCACTCTAACAGGTGAAATTACCAAGGTGGCGTTGTTGGTCAGTAAGGAATTATTAGTGTCAGGTTCCCTTTCCCTTATACACTATTCGTGTTGCCACATTATCATCTGTCCGGACGTGGATGCATAGAGAGAATCCAGTTCTTCATGGGATTTTATGTTTATTGCCATATTAATCTATGTTTGAACATAACAGTCAACCCAGTCTGATGGGAAAAATGTACCCCCACTACGTTGGTCCACACTGCAAAATGTAGTGGAGGTACATTAATGGCCATTTTTTGTGGCACTGTTACATTTCTTCTGCCTATACGCTTTCTATTGTTTTACGTCCTAGTCACGTGACTTTCAAGATTCCAGCTGGGAGAAGAAAAAAAAAAATATATATATGGCCGACATTTGCTCATTTTTTTTGTGGAAAGATTAATAACTTGAGTTTGTTTTTGCATTAAAATGAGTTTTGATTACATTTCTAGTGAGAAATGTATAGTTTGTTGTCAGAATATTTACTCAGGAATGTACATATTCACTTTGAAGCTAGGTTTTATAAAAATTCAAAGTTCTAAAAGCAGAAAAGTCTCAAACAAAGATCCAAAAATCAGGCAGAAGCAGCTGAGTCCACGTCCAGGGTGTTTATTGCAAAACACAACACATCCACACGGAGCTGGTCACCGGTGAGCATCAGCTGAACAAATGGTGAAAACAGCCTTCTTTTATACATTTCATTGGGCTTGGGGACTCCTCCCCCAAGCCCCTCCTTTGTTTACATCATTCCAGGTGTTTTTCTTCGGATAAAACCAATAATTTTTATCTTATCAGTGGAAAACCCCCTTCAAAGCATATTTTTTATATATTTAATCAAAAGCCTTTGTTACAGGTCACGGTGACATTTCTCATAGATCATAATGACATCTGGTGCACTTAAATAAAAACATATCACAGTTTTAATCAATAATATGTCAAAACAAAGTCTTTCATCCAGTGTGATCTAAGCTCATATCATGTCAAAACAAAGTCTTTCATCCAGTGTGATCTAAGCTCATATCTTTACTTCAAACAAGGTCAGCATGACATATCCCAGCAAAACATTACTTTTTCTGTGACCAGTACTGCACTGTGTGCTTTTGAAGATGACAGCTCCATTTATCACAATTAGTTTTCAGCTAAACTGTGCAGCTCCTGAGAACCCCATTCCCCAAACAGGCCTCACTCATTTCTGCTCCTTGTGGCATCAAAAGCCTTCCATAGCCCTGTACTCAGCATTGTCTGCTGATCCTCCATACTTGGCTCCACTCTCAAAACAACACCTGCAGTGTGCTCAGAGCTTACACATGCTGCTTCTCTCTCTCTCCATGCTGGACTCTCAGGTCATCTTGACTTTTCTAACATAAATGCATTTTAAAAACATCTAGTCAATATGTGAAATATATTTTAATCATAATCATGAGTGCAGATTAATTTTCTTCATCACTTGCTTGTTCGTTTCTTGCAAAGATTTTCAAGATAATGTGAAACTTCATAACATTTATGGCCTCAAACGCTGCGATTCCACCAACTTTGAGCTGGGAAAATCAGCCATTTCAGGCTCAGTTTTCTGCATTTAAACCAGGAACGTTGCATTTATAACTGAAATTGCGGGGTTTATTTATAAATATTTACTTAGTGAACATACATAATCCACCAGCTTACTGGTTTTTCCCTTTCACGGTTTTGGGATCTGCGTCAGGATTATGTGAAGTACAGCGTTTTGGCTGCTACCCATGTACAGCATTTGTACCGCCCATTCAACATTGAATTCTTTGTGAGTTTAACTCCATCCTGGCTGAGGATCCGACCCTCGCCCGCGATGCGTTAGATCTGAGGTTGATTTTCTGATCAATGCATTACGTCGTGGCATACGGAAGAAACTAATTAAACTAAGGTTCAAAAGGATCATGGTTAAGATCGGATGTGTGTTTTATTTGGAAATTCCATCGATCCTTTTGTGCATTTCACTTCCTTGCTTGGTGCGATCTCATTGGATGGGTTTTGACCAGATTTTGACCAAGAGGAACTAAAAAAAAAACAATTTAAATACACAACAGCATATCTGGAATCGGTGACAGAGGAAGCGCGACTGGACCAGACGTTTATTAATTTCTACCCATTGATTTTCATTCAAAATGTTTTCGATCTTACCGGGCTCCATAGGGAGAAGAGGGCCGGGGCATACATACCTACTGTTCATGGTGTGTAACAACATTGTTTTACATCTATTAAATTCTATTTGTTCAATTTTGTATTCTGAAGATAAATAAATAATACTTTCCTTAATCTATAAACTATCTTTTATATTTCCTTTTATTTCCCAATAATCCTTTAAGATCCCATTCTTGGCCTGTCCTTTCAACTCTTTCTCATCAATAGGTGTTCAAGTTTTACATTTCCTCAATACGTGTTCTATATTTTCTATCTCTCCACATCCTTCATTTATCATTATTTTTCCTCCCTATTAAGTATAAATTGTCATTTAAATAAGTATGACCTACTCTTAATCTGATCATTATTATTTCTTCCCTTCGGGAAGAAATGTAACAGTGCCACAAAAAAATGGCCATTAATGTACCTCCACTACGTTTTGCAGCGTGGACCAACATAGTGGGGTTACATTTTCCCATGAGACTGGGTTGTAACAGTAATCTAATTATCTGCTGTTTAATTCTCCTATTAATCTGTTTATACTGAAACATAATAGAACAAATATTTTATACCCCAGACAGACATTTAGACATTGTACAAACAACATAGAACAGACAGACAGACAAAAAGAACATAGAACAGACAGACGAAGACACATGCGGCCAGGGTTGGGGGCGATTTATGAAACCGTCCGAACCGTCGGTTCGACTGTCTCGGGGTTCGGTCCGCGTGTGTTTCGTTCGGTTCATGCGCTGCTCCTTTTCTCATAGGGGAAGCGTTTACACTCCAGAGCAGAAGGAGGCGGTACTGTGACCAAAGCCAACCACCAGTAGTAAACAAGAAGAAGAAGCGAAGCAGCGTAGCCGAGTGTAGCAGGGGAAAAAAATCAGTTGTTGTGGAGAATTGTGTCGGAATGGCGAGTGGGAAAGAACAGGAGTTGGAAGACCCGCCAGCAGCACTTTATAGGTCTGCTGTATGGGACCACTTTGCATTTAGAGTGACCTACGATGACGGCGGAAAGAAAGTTGTGGATAAAAGTGCAACAGTGTGCAAGCATTGTGCAACACGTTTTGTTTATGCTAACAGCAACATGACCAGCATGTCATGCTAACCCCGAAATCCCTCATACTCCGTCATCAACCCCCGCTCCGCTCCAGACCGGCTGCTCAAAGCAAAGCCTACAGCCTCCACTTTGGCTCCCGTCCGCTCCCCTCTGAGTCCCTTGGAGATGGTAGAGAGCATGCACGAGATGATTAAATCCAAAGCAGCAAAACATACGGAAATGATACAGGGTTTCCGCGGATCAATTAAAATAATTACAATCCATTATTTTTTGGGGGATTTTTTCATTAATTTCATAAATTTTTATGGGATTTGATTGTAACAATCAACATACACGAATCGAACCAAACCAAAACGTGACCGAAACCCGTGGTCGAACCCGGTGGATTTTGTGAACTGTTCCACTAATGTGGAACCAAAAAAAAATTGTTTGTTTTATAATAATATATATAGTCCTGCTTAACAGATACAGAACGTCGTGGCATTTTTTAAGCTTCCAGCGTGTGTGTGTGTCAGCGCACACACAGACAAAACTCAGAGGAGGAGGAGAGAAGAAGCGGGGAGTGGCTTTTGCTAAAAAAATTTTTGAAGCTTTTAAATGTTGTCTTACAAATTTTTTAAACTTCTCTTATATCCACTGTTATGTAGCAAATTGTTCTGTAATAACTAATAACTTTTCGACCAAGTATGTTTAAACATTGTGCGCAGTTAAGCCTTTTCTGTTAGAACAAACAAATGGACAACCATTTTTCATGCAGCTCAGCTATTAGAAAATGTGACGCAGTTACAATTACAGTGAAATCAGACGTCTTTTGCAGATATAAAGTGATCACTTTCTTTCTTTTGTTTAGTCTTTTATGTTTTTAGACTTATTTATGCAATTATTTTCACTTTTTATGTTTTGTTTCTTATTTAATGACTTTTATAACCTTTTATTTTGACCTTTTATGTCCTCTGGGACACTTTGGAGAGATTATTAAAGATCTCTACGTTTTGTAGAGACTAGATCTTACTTTACACTGTTTTCTGTGTGATTACATTACAGTGATTAAGCAGATCTGATTACAGATCTGGACGGAGGTTTGAATTTAAACAGATGTTTTTTAGTGTACACTTAGATTTCAAACACACACACTTCAAAGAAATCCAATTGACTTTAAAAATGTTGTTCAGCTTGAAATGAATCCATATTTATACATTAACAGTCTAAAAGAGAAACCAAAACCTCATTTCAGCGCACGTATACACCCAGTTATTGTTCAACTTAAATCAAGTATGAACACATACCAACATAGAGCCAAACCCATATTCTATTCAAAAAGCAATTGTTCCCAGGGACATTTAAAGATAGACTCAGGCCTATTTTTCACCAACAAATAGTCGACGTGTTGGAGTATTACGTTCTAGGAAACTAAATTCCTCACTAGAGTTAGCTATTCATTATAATTGCATCATTCATAATGATACATCAATTATAAACCGTGACCGCTAGTTTCCACCAAATTCTAACGTTATGGTGCAATCTCGCTTCAGCAGATTAACGTTAATAATTCCATAATCCGAGCCAGGTCTGGACAGCTAAATTTATCTCAAAATACCAATTTATGCTGCAGCACATCCGGTGACAAAAGGTGAATCGCTTAAATTAATTCAGTGACCAGTAAGAGCTTTCTGCCTATACTAATTAATAAATAGGAGGGTCAATTTAACTCACCTCTCCTTTTTTCTTTGTTTTTTCCTTGTTTTCACCCGGGAGGTCCTGATTCGATTCAATCCGGCCCAATGCACCATTTATGGAAGCTCATTGGTAGAATTCCCTTATGACAGAAGGCCACGATTCACACCATTTTGTCATCCAGAGGGGGGGGAACACATTTAATTACAAACCGAATTCATACAGTTGTCTTAAAACACTTAATACATTCAGAACTGCATCATCAAAAATTCTGTTATACCCCACCTTCAGTCCATTTCAGGCTGCATTTATAGTTTCCACATCGCACTGTGTGGATGCATGTGCACGACTGGACGCTCTTCCTGGAAATCTCTTAGCTTATGACCTGATTGCGTGCGAGTGAGCCAGTAAGAACCCTGTTTTTGTCAAGATTTGGTGACTCCCAGCCTGTAGACTCTGTTTATGCTGCATTCTGCCTACTGTGTATGTTGCTAAGTGAGGCATGGGTCACACACAGAGCTTACATAATGCAGTACAACTGCTTCCATATTTGGCAAGCCAGACCAGTGATATTTCTATTCTACACTAGAAGAGTTCTGCCTTTAAGACAGGAAAGTATAGCAGTTAAAGTTGCTACTTGAAAAAATACTTAACCATAGAGATAAAAATAGCCCTGTGATTCAAAATTATAAATTGTATTTGGAATAAAATGAGAGAACTAGGGGTGCTAAAAACACATCCTCCAAAGACAGATATTTACATGAATGTGGCATATAATTAATTGACATATTGCACTGATCTTGCTGGATTTTATTCTCCTGCTTTACTTCCATAAATTGTAGGATCTTCTTTACTTTATCTTTTGCCAGAAGATTTAAACTTTAAAAGCCTTACCCTCATAATTTGCAAAGTTAATTTATTTATAAAGAAAATATAAACGCTGCTTTAAGCTAATTCAAATGAAATTAAAAGTAAAATAAGTGAGTCAACCTTATCACTGTTCGTAACCTACCAACAAGGTGTAGAAAGCATCCAGATGAGCTACCTGAGAAAACTAACGCTACGTGCTTCCCACTTTAAAACTAAAACAAACATGGTTACTCATCCTGCTGATCAGCTCTCTTCACTCACAGCCATCGAAGGCTCCAACGTGTTTTCTTTTCAGGTGCTGCATCATAACAGTGGTGCTTCCATGCCATGTTAATTTGTTTTTATAAAAGTTGCATGTTACGACTTTTTTCACTTTACGAAGCGCAGGCTGTCTGCAAATTGAGACACAGCAGCTTGCGTTTGCAGTATCGGTCATTAGAAGAGTTGACGTTACTGCCTTTTGAAAACAGGCTTTGCTCACCTGTGGCGTTGGCTCGCTCTGCCATATTATTATTTTTCTTCCGCATTTCCAATCAAGTGGCAGTGATGAAGACGGCGGCGGATGACGCATTAATCGCGCTGACACAACTAATCGATGATGAAATGCGTTGCCAACGCTTTAAAAAGTCGAATTTTTTATTGATTAAGATTGTTGCAGCCCCAATCTCAGCGTTCTCAAAGCGTGGCTGGATCCAAACCTCCTGTTTGGAATAGTGGTCGCTCAGTGTAAGACTCCAGCTGATCCCACTTGGGAGAAGAAGCGGTCCGAAATGGTCCAGTTTGCAGGAAGGCTTCCTGCCGAAAAGGCAAAAACAAAAACAAAGTTTAGTCTCAAAGAAGAAACAAGTGCTTAGTTAAACTCAATGTGATCTCAGCTTGCTTAGAGGAAAAAACTCAAAATGCAAAAACTCAGATTAGACTCAGCATAAACAGGGGTTGAAGCTAGAGGCCGCACAAACTGGCAAACACTCTGGCGTCGAAGTAGTGGCAACCAGCAGCTTAAGAGCAGTCCGTGGATGATGGAGGCAACAGTTTGCAGGTGAGGAGGCTTAACCGAGCTGCATGCCTCCTGATGGTGGAAGGGAGAAAACACAAAAGACAAGACAAACAGACCTAACACAAAAACTGGGATCCTGACAGGTCTTAAAAAAGACCTCTACCCTCAGCCTATATTTAAGGCCTACTTTTTTCAAAAAAACTCTGTTCCTAAAAAAGACTTACCCTCAGTCTTAAAAAATACTTACCATCAGCCTATTTAAGGCCTACTTTTGTCAGTTTTTTTACTACCTACTTAATGTTATAACAATTTTTTACTTTTTTCTTTTTACCTTTAAAGGAGTTTGTTAGTTTTCTTCCTCTCTCAGTCTCCTGAAGTTATTATCCTCCTGTGGAGATTGATCCACTCGGTGGAGCATCAGAAGAAGAGTCCTCCTTCTCTTAAATGGCCTATTTGAGGTAGAGGAAAAACCCATATGGTTTTGGTGATCAGCCCTTCTTCTAGAATCCACCGAGCAGATGGATCAGAGAAGGATCCTGTTCGTGACGCCAAATTGTGGAGTAAAAATGTGCATTGAGAGTTGATATGCAAGGAAGAAAGGTTTTATTTTACTCTGCAGAGGGGAAGCTCTGACTAGGTCGCTGTCCACCCTTGCATTATAAAGAGACTCCTTACACACGAACATTGAGTCTTCCGAAGAAAAACACTTTAGTTCATCAAAGGACATACATTTGTTCAGATAAACATTTCAGACAACTGTTTCCCGTTCACACCAAAAACAGGATGTGAGAATCTTGAACACAATAAGGACATGTTTATTTATGTTTTCACCCTTATCTAACCTAGGCAGGAAACTTCTTTTCAACCCTGCATCCTTTCCCTACATCTCAGCTAGGGCTGCAACTAACGATTATTTTAAAAATCGATGAATCGGCCGA